>CM043317.1:0-274312 GCA_023736055.1 Quercus glauca | reverse complement strand
TTGCTTTTTTTTTTTTTTTTTTTTTTTTGACGGGACTCATGGGAGTTTTGCTTTTTTGATGAAATACAATAGTTAGTTTAACGGTAAATTATAAATAGGCTAAGTGAGTAATAAGTGTGTATATATATATAAAAGATATCTTAGTAATTTAGTAATTTAAATTTTAACGCGTCATTTAACATTAAGCAATTTAAAATTTGTTTATCCATAAATTATTAGGACTTCAAATATTTTATCATAAAATTCTTTTGAAAAATACTAAAAAACAAAATAAGTTCATTTTATATTTACACCATAATTTCCATAATTTTTGCACCATAATTTTTTTTTTAGTTGTTGAAATTGATACGCAATAATCAGTGTATGATAATAATAAGAGAATGTAATATTCACAATATTTTTACAATAAATTTTAAATATCAAACTATTATTAACTATAAAAAAAATAATTTAAATTTTAGAGTTCATATTAAAATCAATAACAACAAAATACATATAGCGTACATTAAAATAATATTGTTTCAATTATTGTAATTAA
Organism: Quercus glauca; assembly: GCA_023736055.1. Classification (NCBI taxonomy): domain Eukaryota; kingdom Viridiplantae; phylum Streptophyta; class Magnoliopsida; order Fagales; family Fagaceae; genus Quercus; species Quercus glauca. The sequence continues at coordinate 273,774 of CM043317.1, read as the reverse complement.
AAGCTGGACAAGTTGTGAAATTTAATGGCAATAAAACACTGGCTCAATTACCAAAACACCCTCTACTTTTCTAAAAATATTCTTCTTCTTTTTGTCTTTTTCAATCTAGAAGAGCCTGAGACTTGAGCCGCTTTTCACATTCCAGTTGAGCATGTTTGTCTCTTTGTGCCAGCTTCAGATTTGGTCACTCATAACTCAGCCAGTACTTTGGTTTTTTAAGAAACCACTACATTAAATACTTTGGTTTTTTGAGAAACCACTACATTAGTACTTGCTTGCTTCTACACTAGTGTGTGTGTGAGAGATAGAGAGAGAGAATGGAGAAAGCTCTGACAAAAGTGGGTAGTCTAAAGGTTGGGAACTTGTGGATTACAAAGAAAGCCAAGGAAGAGTTCTCTAACATTAGTGAAGACATCTCTGTGAGTGAGCTTTATTTTTTCTCTTTATGTTTGATGTTTTTATTTTTGTCAGTTTTGTGCAAAGGCTTTACCTTTAGCTTGTTATTAGTGTGACACTGTCCATGTGTTATATCCGGTTGAAGTGGTAATTTTGGTCATCATGTTTGTAATGTGGCCTGATTCAACTGTACCCACTTGTTGATTTTCTGCTATTCATGAGTTGGTTGTCAGAAATTAGCAGTAGGATGAGAGATCTGTTGGGTTTTTTAGGAAAAGATAATGAATTGAAAGAAGGGTTTTTTTCTGATGTGAAAGAAAATAGTTGGACCTAGTGCATTAGTTGGAGAGAGAGAGAGAGAGAGAGAGAGCTTTGACAAAAGGTTTGGAGATTATGGATTACAAGAAAGCTAAGGAAGAGGGAGCTCTCTAACACAAGTAAAGACATCATTTTGAGTGTGGTGTGTGTTGCTACTTGCTACTGCCCATCTTTGTGTGTTGTGTTTTCCTTTTTGTCAGTCTTGTGCAAAGTCTTTACCTATAATTTGTTATTGCTGTGACATTGTCCTTGTGTTTTATGTGGTTGTAGTGGTAATTTTGTTCATTATGAGTGTAATGTGGCTTGATTCAGCTGTACCCATTGGTTGATTTTCTGTTTATCATGGTTTGGTTGTCAGAAGTTAGCAGTAGGTTGAGAGATCTGTTGGTTGGGAGGTGGGTTTTTCTAATGTGAAAGAAAATGGATGAAAGGGATTTGGTAGTATGGATGAAGTGCTTCAATTGTATGTTTGAAGGGATATTTGTGCTATGATGGTGATTTGGTAGCTAACTAAGGCACCCGTGTGAAATGGTAGTGAAATTTGGACTTGCTGCAGCGTGTTTTGATTGCTTTTAAATGAGTGAGAATTTGGTCACACCAAATAAGGGTAATATTGTTCAGATATAGTGTGTCTTGATATGTTCAAAATGGCTTTGAAATTACGTAGTATGATCTCTACTCTGTTACCATGATTAGCATGTTAAATATTACTAAAAATAATTTATGTTGTTTTTGTGGTGATGACAGAAAAGAGGAACTTTTAGTCTTACAAAGAACTTTTTTATCTGAAAATCCTGTCAACTCGAGCATTGTCTCTTCAGATTATATAACCTAGATTGTTTATTTAGAAGTGATCAATGAAATCATAAATGTAGATTTTGCATTTTTAGAATGTAACCTCTTGACTTATAAAGGCAGCTGCTTTGGGGATTAATAGAGGACATGACCATTTATAATCATTTTAATATTGTCACATTTATTATAGCTAACCATAATACTAAGAACTTTGGCACATCTGTTTGATGATGTAGAATCTGTGCTACTTTGGAAGTATTTGTGCTTAGTTTTGAAGCTATTGTTTTTCCTTTTTACTAAATGGTTCCTTTTCATTGCAGACTTTCTCAAACACAGTTGAAGAAAAGGCGAAGTGGGTTTTCAACAAACTAAAAGGTTTGGAACTATATTTGAACTTAGTGTTCTTAATTATGCATGAAGCCTTGTTCCTGCTTTTAAAATGCTTGACATGCTACTTGTTGAAGTTTTCTTCGTGTAAATCTCCCTCTCAATGTTTTAGAAACTCCTCTTGTACCCTTACAAGAAGAGATGGTAGTGCTCATCAACGTCAACCCAATGTAGCATAAAAATACACTTCCGGAGGAATTATGTGTGATGGAAGCCACAGTAAATGTTTGTGAGTCTGTTCCTAGTTTAGTCAATTTAATTACTTTCATTTAAAACAAGTTGATAATAAGTTATTTTTAGGCCACTCAAACCCAGACTAGTTAATTGTGACAAGTCTTCATGATGAAATGAAATGTAGGCCTTTCTTTCCTTTCCACTTGTACTTTGTCTCTGCTTCACTCACAATTGAAACTATAAGCACTTTCATTTCATAAACCCTCTTACAGGCATGTTAGCTTTGGCTCCTGTCATCTATGTAAATTTTGTTATTACTCCTATTTCCATTTTGAAATGGTTTATTACGTGGAACTTTTTGTAAGAAATAGAATATAGTTTTCACAATTGGCCGTATCGTTCTGTACTCTTTTCCCCCCCTTCTTTTAAAGGTAAGTTACATTTATGATGTATCACTAATTTGAAAATGCCTACCAACAGGAAAGCCATTGAAGAGTTTACCAGATCTCCTTCGAGAGTACAACTTACCACCCGGCCTCTTTCCCCGGAGCATAACCTGTTATGAATTTGATGAATCGAAGTCCAAGCTGGTTGTGTACTTGCCTTCTGCATGTGAGGTGAGCTTTAAGGACTCTGTTATAAGATATGCTACTCGGGTGAAAGCAGTTTTGATGAAGGGAAAGCTCACGAGCATAGAGGGCATGAAGACTAAGGTTCTAGTGTGGGTTAAAGTGACAAGTGTGGCAGTAGAGGGCTACAAGTCTGATAAGGTTTGGTTTACAGCTGGTGTAAAGAAATCAAGGCCTAAGGATGCTTATGAAATGCCCCGTGACGCTGTCAGAGTAGGAGAATTCTGAATTTTGACTTCATATATTGTCATTGGGGGTAGATTACCAAAATTTATTGGTGGTGTTTTCATAAAGTGGGTATTAGTAACCTCTTTTCTCTCTCGACAAGACAAGGTTGGACGCACTGCTTTTATGGTTTTCGGCATTTAAATCTCATCAGTCCTAGGGGTAGCATACATATATTATGCAGATTTTAATGATTGTTAATGCAATATGCAACTTATTTTGGGTGAATGCCCATCAATTGAGCCATGGTATGAATACCAATTACCAAGAGTTGTAGGATGGATGATGTATGAAACTGATGCAAGTTATGGTCATAACTCATAACCGCTGCCTCTCAGTAATGAAACTGCATCATCTTGGGCATTTGCAATTTTTAAGCAATCCTTGTATTTGCATTTTGTTGTATGCGTAGCACAAATATATTCTGAATTTTGAAACAAAATTTCTAGTGTGGACTGTTATATTCATAAAATGTCATTCTTTTTTTTTTTTTTTTTTTTTTAAATGAATGGCCTGGTTCGTAAGGGGGTAAGAAGTAAGAACATTATAATAAAAAATAAACAAATAAAATTATTTCCGGTCTTCTCCCAATCTGAAAAACCAGTAATGCTCCACTGAAACCAACTGAAGGATGCATCTTGTTTGCTATTGAATGGCTCACAGGGATCTAGTGGTATAAACTATAAAGCTCAACTTCTTCAATCTGATTCTGATTGTATTCTATAATCTATTGGGCTGCTTAAGCTACAATTGGAAGTTGAAGCAACAATTTTCTTTTTGCCTGTGCATTCGGATTAGCTTTTAGTTTTCTAATTTACATAATTTATTTGTTTATGTATAGCTTTTTAAAACCATACTTTTTTAACTTACAAATATAAGTGCTTCGATTGGATGGAATGGAACTATGGAAGGATCAAGTAGAATGTAATTTACCACTCAGACTACTGTCCATGCTATAGACTGGCCATATAGCATGATAAAGATATGAGCTTTGTTAGAACTACTGTGGATGTGCGATGGCAAAGTAACAACAGCTACTTACATTCAGGTGTCCTCAATTACTTTCACTTAGGTGTCCTGTGCAACAAACCCCTTTCATGCAATCTCTTAGGACTATAAATGAACCAGCCTGTTTATAAATTAAAAAAGCTTGAGAAAATGCTTATTTATGTTCATTTATTTGGCAAACAAGCTAAATTCAAACCCAAGTTTAGACTCGGCTATTAAACAAGTTAAGCTCAAATATAATAATGTATTCATGAATATTCTTGTTAATATGAGGTTCAATTTAAGTATATATATATATATATTATGTTTATATTTATGTCTAAATATGTATTTATATAGATTTGAGATTGGATTGTGTAAATAATTTCATAAGATATCAAATTATTATACATAATTTATAGGTAATAAAAACATTCCTTTCATAGTAAAAATTATATATAATTTTTTACAATAAAATGTTGGTAAATCTAATTTTTATAAGTTCATAAACAAAAATATTCTCTTTAATTAACTCAAATAGTATGATTTCAACAATAATCTAACTACTAATTTTTTGCATATGTTTGTAAATGCGTAAAAAAATAAAATAAATATATAAAATTAGTTGTGGTTTTACTATATATGATAAAAGAATAAGTTAATCAGTAGCTTGGGAACAAATTCGAGCTTATTCGACAAGAAAATAAACCAAACTTGAATATATAATCTAATTTGGTAATAAACTCGAGCTTATGTTTGAAATAAAATTAAATGAATAGTCCTTATAACATATAGCCCCACAATCCCCCCCTCCCAGCATTCTGTGTAAAACTATAGGCATAAGTGATAACAATTATATATAATTAGCAATTAGGCCCTTCAAAATTAGCAATTACAACACCACAACCACCCCTAAACCCCCCCCCCCCCCCCCCCCCAAAAAAAAAAAAAAAAAAGGTAAGGAATCAAAAAATTATAAACAGTCTTGACCATTGTCTGACTGACCCTAAACTACCATCATCAGATCTATTTAAAAATGAACCTATCCATCTGCTATTTGTCATGGGTTCAAGATCACTTGACTAGATCATCCCTCAGATAGACTAGACTTTGAACTGGCCCATGATAGCACCTGTCCTAGTTCAAAAATGAACTGCTCCTCCATATAGAAATCTGAATACAACACATTATCAACCATCAGTTCCCATTGTTGCTGTTCCAATAATTTTACAATTTTAGTTTCTATTTCTCTATACTTATAAAATCAGTATAACAGAATGGAGAATAGACAATTTCCGATGGTAATGTAAGAATACTTATTGCATAGACAAATAATGAATGGAATTGCTCAATCAATTGATTGAATTTTGTTATTGCTTGAATTAACTGTTACAAGTTTCCTAATCTGCTTGCAAAATTAAAGAGGAACTGCATTTGAATCACGAACTATCTCGTATATTGATATGCAATTCTCAATCGTCAATAGGCCAATGATGCACCATTCCAAGAGATCTGACTTCCTGTTTTGGAGGACTTCTTGAAGGAAATGAATGTTATGCTGCAAAAGGAGAGTTTCAAATTAAAGCATGATTAGTTCCCATTAATTATCAGTTAAGTTGCATCATATAGGTGACTGTGGTGCTGGAACTACAAAGAAAGAGCTCTTCTAGGACAACACAATGCCTCAACAAGTTGTGGCAAATGGTATGGTCCTAGAAGATGCATTGGATGTTCTCACAATCACCGCAGATTACATCCTATTTCAATTTTTTTTTACCTCTTGATTGTATACTCTTTTTTTTTTAATTAAGTAATTAACCCTAGAATTCAAAAGGGCCAAGTTATACACTTGTATCAGCGAGAGACATAAGGGCAGACATACCTCTACAAATTTTAATTTAAAATCTAAATTCCCAAAGCGTTGAGTCACTTCATACTCCTCCCGAAGATATTCATATATTTGGGCATATTTTGCATCCCTCCAGGCAATATCAGATCTGAATAATGCGAGAACAAAACAAATGTGAGGAGCTGCAAGATTCAAACTTATGACCCAAAATCATGTATTCAAAATGCTGTAGAAAAGAAATAGGAAAAATGTGAATATACGTATACTCGAACGTATTCAGAAGTAAGCTACGTAAAGAAACAGATTTTGAGGTTATCCAATCTTTGTAAAGTGAAATTATAGTACATTTACAAAATTCTCAATTTAGTTAGTTTGTTGCTTTGGAAGCCAGAGAAGAAGTTCTAATGACTTCAAAGTCAAGAATCATCAGCAGAAACAGATTTTTGTTTAAGCTTTATGAGCCGAAATCAAACCTAATGCAAGTTTGTTTAATGAGATAAGACAAGCTAGAGTAGGCAGAACTCAAGTAAAGAACTCGAGTTCTTGGATAAATTCAACTAATAAGCACTTGTGATATTGATATTTCATACATCAATTTTATCCAAGTACTGAATTTATTGACCTGTAATTTCTGCTCACTTGGTACAACTTCAACCAACTGAACGGACAAAGCCAATTATAGCTATTGGGTCCATGCAGTCACAGCCTAGAATGGTAAAAAGTGATATCCAGTAGGCACTCATTATGTGCACAGAGAATAGAGACAACCAGCCACATATTGAAGAATCACACGAAACAACAAATAGCATCACAATTACATTACCTATCAAAAAGACCAACTTTGAGAATTACATCAGCTAGATTGGAATTAGCCTTCCCAACAAGTTGAAGGAGCTTCTTCTTATCCATGGTAAAAGTTCCAGTTTTCTCCATTCCACGATTTATTTCTGCAAATTCTTGAACCATACCATCAACCTGAAGACAGATATTAAGGTCATTGAAATTTGAAATTTAGTTTCAATCAAACTTCCTCACAAATTGATAAGCCGTTCCAAGCAATACAAATTGTGTGGCATATGGACAATTAATCTACATCTTGAATGCTTATATAGAATGGTTCCAACCTAGAGAATCTGTAATGCACCAAAAGTGGTTTAAAAGCAAGAAAGCAAGCAACCCAATGCAGCAATGCTCCACTAAAGACATCTCAGAATATATAAGAAATTACCTGTGAAACAAAATAATCCAAAGCAATGCTTTGGCCAAGCACACTTCCAATAATACGAACACCATCAGTATCCAAAGTTTTGAGAACGATGTAGTCCGGCCCTCCCTTCATGTCCTCATCTAACAGTGGCTTCTCTTTTACAGCATAATCTAATATAAAGACAAATTGAGAGCCAAATAGTAAATTACTCACATAGTAGTTAGAAATGAATAAATAAAAGCTTTGGGGAGAATGTTTAGGAACTAACATGATGATGAAGATAATGGACACAACAAACTACAGGAAAGCAACTGACATGATCATATAGCTACAGAGCAGTAGGTCTTTAGAATAATAAATGAAAACAAATAGAGCATCCTTGTACTAAAGAGTTTCATTTAGTTAAACACTTAATCCCATTCTTAAACAAACTTACCATCTTTCCTCATCTCTGGAAGCAATCCAGAAGAATGTCTTCTAACTAGGTCCAGGTAAGTTTCAACTTCATGATCATCAATATTAAATAGAACAGCAGATCCATACTGGAAAACAACCATATAACGACAGCTGTTCAGGCTTCCCTTGATTCTGAGGCCCTACATTAAAAGTCTCATGTTATCAAAACAAATGATAAACCAATCATCCCAATCATATTATGAACTTTAATTAGAGATTGGGAAGATTTTCTTATTAAAGTCTAGGTACCATAAGTACAAGTCCAGTTAAAATGTGTTTGATGGGCACAACCACATACCTTACTTCTGCTGCATTTACTGGCCAATTAGAAACACTAGTTATGCATTTCAGGACCCCCAGGGGGTGGGTGCTGCATGGGCAGCTTTTTTGTAATTTGGAAAATTATGAGCCTAATATGTAGCAACCCACCCCACCCCTTAACAAACATAGGCAGCTAGGCCAAACTGATAGGGATATTTAAATCAACTTATGAAAGTTTAATATCAAACACTCAATGTTATATATTTCATAACAACTGAGAAGACAGCTTTGCCCAATGAATTGTTATGAACTCTAATATCTGTCCATTTGATCACCCATTCAATGAAATTAGAAAACCAAATACTGCTTTATTAATTAAAACTAGTCCTATGACATCAAGCAACATCAGCTTTGTACTCATTCTTTAAGGTAAAATGTTTGAAATTTCTTGATGCAAAAGGAGATTAGGCAGCATAGCAAGAAGTTCTATTTGAGGCAGATAATTTAAAGGTGATGTTGAGGTTCCATTTTATTAGAGATAGAGCACGACAGTAAGTGCATTCCACCAAAAGTGGATGCATTGCCCGAATAACCAGCATAAGATTTTGCAACTCGGATTCTAGTTTCTATAAACATATTAAGAACTTGAAACCAAGTAAAAGCATCCAATTGTTTCTTGATCATCTTACAGCATTTTCTGAAGGGAAATCACAATATCTGAGGGCAATATAATTTGATGAGCGGGAGGAAGGAGGGACTACGTTGCTTAAATTCTCAGCTTGCATACTCTTCAGATTGATACTGCGAAAACCATGAATCTCAAATCAAAAAGAACAAAAACACACCCTTCAAAAAAGTAAAAAGTTCATAAATGAAGATATTATAGAGCCAACCCCTATAGAAATCAATTATTTTAACCTTTACATACATAAAATTCACACATATAAGCAAAAACAAAACAAAACATAAAACCCCGGATACTATGATTTCATAAAACCCAACATCAAACACACACTCACGCTCACACACACATAAACACAAACACATGGTATTCAATCTTGAATGCATAGAAAAACACAAGATGTAGTCAGACCCACATAGGCAAATCACAAAAGGAGCCAAACCCAATTGAGAAATCAAGGAAAAGGTTGAAACTTGAGCGAACCTAGTACAAAGAAAGTAAGCTTTAATGGGAATCTTTCCAGTTTCCTCGTCTTCCTTAGCCACAAACTCGTTAGTGTACCCATAATCGTAGTCTGTGGAATCGACCAGGACCCGAGATGGGATTGCGGAGAAGGGTCTTGTTGAGGTGAGGAAAGCGCGAAGAGTCGGAGTTGAAGGAAGAGAGAGATGGAGAGGTGTGAGTCTGAGAGGAAGAGAAGATTTATTAGGTGTGAGGCACTTTGTGGATGCAGTGGATATGTGATTGAGGAGAAGGGAAAAAGCTCTCCATCTCCCCATTCACTGGAAAAAGAAAGAACCTTTTTGGGAGTTTGGATTTTAAGGACTAAAGTGACACTGTGTTCTCTCTATAATGTATACGATGATGTTTTACCAGGTTCATGGGAAACCTCACTGGCCGTATGTATCGCTTGCTTCATGCCTGGTCCATTTTTACTTTTCCTCCTTTTTTTTTTTTTTCTTTTTTATTTATTTATTATTGATTCATTTGTTTGAGCTCAAATTTATGATTTATCACCAAATTAGATTGGGTTAAAATTCAATATGTTTTCTTGTCAAACAAGTTACTTACTACTTGATTAGCTTATTAATTTGTCATTTACATTCTCAAAAAAATAAAAATAAAAATAAAAATAAAAATAAAAATGCAGTATCAATTTGTTATTTATATCCATATCTATAGCTTTATTTATATTTTTATCTAACACCCAAAATAAAAAATTAGTTTCCGAAATAGCGGTGAAAATTAAATTGACACAATATTAAAAAATTAGGAACTAAATTGACATAATTGAAAAATTAGGAGACTAAACTATGTTAATTAAACTAATTATAACTCATTGTATTTTTAGATAAAGCAACCTAGCACTAAACAATTTCTTATTAGATTTTATCTTCTCTAAAGTCTAAACACATTTTTTAGGAGATCTACTAAACATATCCTAATTAAATTTTGCTAATTTATTTTCTATGTATTTATAAATTAACTTTTTATTATCACTTAATTATTATACATTCATAATATATAAATATTTAACAAAATTATAGTTTACACTCCTAAAGTTTGGGTAATTTGAATTTTATCTCCTAAATATGGACTAGTACCTCTAATGTTGCGTTGCATTTGGAAATAATTCATTCCTTTAATAATAAGACTTCTTGAGGTGGTGATGTGTTGGAGGGAGACACATCATCAACTGAAAAAACAACATTGTTTTATTTTTATTTTCAAAAAAAAACCCCCCAAAAAATCACTAAACCTCAAGCGAAAACATCATTCTTACAGATACATATGTTTTTTAAATTATACTGCACATTATTATTATTTATTTATTCAATACCATAATTGAATTGTGGTGTAAGAACATTAGGGTTACCAATATATTTGCATATCATTTCTTAAATAAATTCTTGTGAAGCAAGTACATGATGGTTTATATCTCTTTGGTACAAACGTGATGTTTGGGAATCATTTGAATGGTTGTTGATTGCCCTTGGGAGATTAATACACATTTACTTAGAATATGCTGGTGACTCGTGAGCACCCATTGAGTAGCTTAGGTGGTCTCGTGCTTCTATTTGCCCAGTACACTAGTGACAATGATCTTGGTTAGGTTGATCATGATGAGAATGCAGTTGATGATGAGTGGGGGTCAATGGTGATGAGGAGGATATTATTGGTTAAATGACTAAGTTAGAAGATAATTTTTTTCTCAAAAAAATAAGATAATTTTTTTAGTAGTGTTATGGTCTAGTAGAAGATAACGTACATGATAGATACTAAACAAATGATTCTAACCCAATCCCAATTGAGAAATATATACCTAATCTTAACATCATCTCACTAAAAGTCTTATTATAACTTAATTGGTTAGCACTTTATAATGTTTCCAAATCCTCCCACCCTAAATATTGAACTAAAAAAAAATCATCTCAATACTAAATTATTGGAGCAATTTTGATATCCTAGGCACACCTCCTTATTCAAAGGATGAGGAGAAGCAAATATACCCTGAATTTAGGGCTAAAGTTGATATGCCCAAGTGCCTAACCCAGTATTTGAAATGTGCACGTTTTTAATGACCAATTTGAGTTCAAGAGGTTATAAGGGCTTATAAGACCAAGTGGGGTTATTGTTATAAATGGTGAAGAATGAATTGTCAGGGTGAGGTATAGGTGTGAAAATTGTGAATGTGATATAAAGAAATTGGTTTCTCCTCCTGTGAAAAAAATGTACACACTTGTCCAAGGGCCTTTTTATGATTGTATGGTAAGTGCAAGGTGGGTTGCTAATGTGTCCCTTAACACTTTGTTTGGTTACAACTTGCAACTGAGGGAAAAGAAAGGAAAATAAATGAATAAGAAAAAAAAAAAAAAAAAAAAAAGAGAGAAAGAAAGGAAAGGAAAACACCTCTCTCATGTGTGTTTGGAAATAGGAAGAGAAGGAGAAAAGAAAACTAAAGAATTACTATGCTTTCCATTGTTTGGTTTGTACAGAGAAATGAAATGAAAAGAAAGATATATGTTTTTTTATTTCTAAACTTGTCTGAACTTGAGAGAGATAAATTTAAAATCTTTTAGTGCTTGTTTCCCTTCAATTTTGCTCAAATTGGGCAGATAGCAAAAGGTGTGCCCAAGAGAATTTGTGTCCACACTTTCAAACGAAAAAAATAACGTGTTTTCCCTTAATTTCTCTTCTTTCCCACCCCTCCCCTTCTCCAAATATAACGTAAGAGTTTATTTGGAATGAAGGGGAATGGAGAACTGGAGAAGAGGAGAGGGAATAGGTGGTTGGAACCTCCACACCCCTCCTCTTCTCTCTCTCCATCTCCCTCTATCCAATCATATGGCAAAATTTCAAGAAGGATTACATGATGAAGTTAGTGGGCATAAAAGAAAGTATAAGAGCATACTACCAAGCAAAAGTTTCTATGGACAAAGCATTCAAGGCTAGGCATAGTACAAATGAAACACTCCAAGGAAGTTTTTAAAATCAATTTGAAGGGACTAGAGATTACTATGAAAAAATTAAGGGCTTCAAATCAATCAGTATTTGCCATGAATTTATATATGCCTAGATTTGTGTAGAAAGGGATTTACTTGATGGATGTAGACTAGTATCAATCTCTAAGACTTTTTATGGACAACTAGATTAATTATGGAAATGAACATAACTACCGTTTTGAAAATGGAAGTAAACTTGGTGGATGAAAAAAAAAAATTCAACTTCAGTAATCAAAATGAAAATTGTCCAAAACTCTAAGGATTAAAAGCATAATTTAGTATTGTCAAAAATCTTGTAATTAAATTGACATATTTTAATATTGTCAAGAGTGATATTTACAGTTCAAATCTCGTTTATCAAATAAAAAAAGTTTAATCTAAACTTGATCTTGTTTAGTTTTTGGGAACACAAAAAAAAAAAAAAAAAAAAAAAAGAATTGATAAAATAAATTCAAGTCAACGTGTTAGAAAAAGGTTGTTTTGTACAGTACACTCCCACTAGTCTCGTTTCAATGGACATCATTATTATGTTTTACAATTTCGAAGATCGTTGCCAATATTAGGTGATAAATTAAATGTAGTACTTGCATTGAAAACATAGGAATAAAATTGTCGTTCAAGAACAAGTATCAAACGACATCGTTTTCCCCCACAGTGGCAAACACACAATTCACAAACATCACTGTTGTCCAGCTCCTGAAAAAAAACGAAGACCCAAAAAGAGAGCCACCGAAGGGAGTGAGAGAGAGAGAGAGAGAGAAAGAAATGGCGATTTGTGGGGATCTAAGGGTCTCTGCAACACTGGGCTCGTACCATGCACACCCTCTTCGAAGCTCTTTGCGCCCTTCTAAGGTTTCAGCTCTTTGCACCCTTTTATTGTTTCACACTGCTAATTCTCTCTATGTATTTTTGTCTATTCTTTTCTTGAATTCTATCTGGGTTTCATGCAATTCATTCTATCTTTTCTTTGTTTCTTTGTTTAATTCACGTGAAGGGGTCAGGAAAGAACTGAAAATGTAGGGTCTTGTAACTGGTTTGAGGGTTGGAGTTGTAATTGTGAGATTCCTCATTTTATTCTACTTTTCCTTGGGACGTCTTAGCTACCAAACAGAGCTTTGATGATTTGAATTAATGGGTTTTATTTTTTATTTTTTTTTAAATTCTGGTTCATATGGTAGTAGCTGAAAGGAGTTTTGTATATTTTTGGTAGTAAAGTCAGGGTCTTTTTGATATTTTTATGTGTTATTCTTCAAATTCAAGTTGGGCACACCAACCTGGAAAGAGTATTCTGAGTGAATTAAGAATTTGCTAGGATATTTTGTTCACAGCTAGTCCTAATCCCGGAAAAAGGAGGAGGGTTGCTATAGCCTCTAGGTTGAGAGCTAGACTAAAATTTAGTCACTCTATTATGAATAAATCCACTACAAATACACATTGGCTGGTGGGGCGTCTCCTAAATACATCTGGTCGGCCCTGACTAGACTGTTGATTGTTGAGGAATCGCAGCCAATCCCAAAATTTTGGGACTAAAGCTTGATTGATTGTTGTTGTTTTCTGATCGTGTTGTAATATTTTGGATAAACTAAAGTGAATTCTTAACTTGATGAATATTGTGATTTTCATGATGAAGATAGTAGTATTGATTAGGATATTTATGTAAGTCAATAGTTTCTTTTTTTTTTTTTTGGGGTACATTTAGTGCTATTGGGTACAACTGAATTAAATTTGCCAATGTTTGGGGTCTGGAGTAATAGATGACTTTCTTTGTCATGGGTTGATGCTATTGTAACGAGGGATGTGGTATGATGTCCTGTTATCTACTGAAGGTTGAGGTTAGGGTTTTGCAATTAACAGTCATCAAAGTGCATCATTGTTTATCCTCCTGCTTGGGAAGCATCCTTATTTTGCAATTTACTGGCAGTGATGGTTCTATGGACAAATATGGGCATTGGGGTGAAAAAGATACAAGATGTTCTGTGTTTCAACATGGACATGTTACATGTCATGTGTATGGATAGAGGGTTTTTAGATATTATGCAAAGACTTTGACCTGCTTTAAGTCTTTAAATTTTTTTTGCTGTGTTATAGGTAGAGTTCTCTGGTTTCCTGAATGGAGGATCCAGCATATCTGATATCACATCCAAATGGCCCAGCATGGTACTTGATAACCACAATATGCGTGGTCATTCCAAGCAAATTCCACGTGTCACTGGAGATTATAAGCTGTCACCAAAGTCCATCAGCCAAGCAGCTGAGAGCTTCCTCCTGGATGCCATTAACATGAGCTTCCTTGAGCGTTTAAACTTGGCTTGGAAGATAGTGTTCCCATCACCAACATCTAGGAAGAACTCTAATGCTAGGATTGCCAAGCAGCGCTTGAAGATGATTCTCTTCTCTGACCGATGTGCAGTTAGTGATGAGGCCAAACAAAAGATTGTCAAGAACATTGTGCAGTCTCTATCAGATTTCGTGGAGATAGAATCACGGGACAAAGTTCAGCTGAGTGTCTCTACTGATTCAGATCTTGGAACCATTTATTCTGTCACAGTGCCAGTACGGAGAGTGAAACCAGAATATCAAGATTTGGATGAGGCTGGAACAATAACAAATATTGAGTACAAAGATACCGGAGACTCATCAGGTTCTGTGGATGTTAGGTTTGATTTCTTTATTCCAGATGAAAGGTCCTATTGATTTCTTGGCACAAAAACACCCATGATTGTTGGCTGGTATCAATAAGTTCGTCTTTGGATCCATAGCTAGTGAACCAATTTCTGTAAATATATGCTACTTTTTGAGTGAAAGTTTTGATGCTTTACAGTTTGTAGGCTAATTTGATGTTTGGCTTAATGACTCTCGAGTGCAAATCTGTTCATTGCACATTCATGTTAGATTTTGTTTTTTCAGATTTTGATTTCTAATGTGTATTTGCTCATCACAATTACATTAGATTTTACGTGTGCCCGCTTTCAACTACAATACTTGAGTCCAACAGAAGTTGGTTTTCTGGTGTTTATGTCTTTATGAAGGTCAATTGAAATCCTTGACAGGACTTTGTTACTAACAAATTGTTGGTTTATATATATATATCCCTCTCTTTTCTTTTGGTCATATGTTTGGGTTTTAATCATCCATGATTTTTAGCTCAAATAGCACATGTTCTCTTTGTATGAGCAAGGTGAAGCATAAGGTTGTGCGTTTGAGACCCACTGGCTATTGGGAATGTACAACTTACCAATAAATAAAAATATGGCAATTGTGAACTTATTAATTTCTAGGGGAAGTTTGGGGGTTTATTATGATGGTTAGGATAAACGTACAATTTATATAATGGGTGACAATTTTTCACATTCACTATGGTCAATCTCCCCTCCCATTTGCTGAAAAGCTGTGGACCAATAAAGTGTGGCACTTTCTGGTGCTAGAGCCATGGCAAGTCAAGGTATAATTTCATGTAGCTGATCACAAAATGGCGAGGGCGTTGGAGAGGAAGAAGTATTTAGAATCAAATGATACCACGTTAGTCATATGTATGCGGTATTCAACAATTGAGAGACTGTAAAATAACCATATTAGCATTCCACCACTACTCTCGGGTGCTAGAGCCATGGAGCTACCAGTGTCTTGATAATTCATGGGAAACACACACTTTGGTTGAATGATATAGAATTTATAATCCCTTGGTCCATTACTGCCTAGCCCATCACTATATATCCCAAGCCCAAAAAGATTAAAAAATTAGAAAAAAAAAAAAGTGGGAAGTGAACCCGACGTGAATCGAACACGCAACCTTCTGATCTGGAGTCAGACGCGCTACCATTGCGCCACGGATCCACTTGTTATTTCCAGTCACCAACAATAAATATTAAACTATAAAACTGGCAATCGAGGACAATTTCGTAATTCAAACCCGCATTTGATTTTGATTTTTCGATAATTCCACATTGAGCGGGAACTTTTTCCCTATAGTCTCTCTCTTTCATTCATCTCCTTTCCGATTCTCTCTTCACCTACTCTTCTCGATCCAAAGGCTGAGATTCAATTTCCGCCGAGCACCGAGTTCACTGTTCCGGTATAAAATGAACGGAACAACAACCGGTTTGGAAATCCGAGACGCCATTTCCAGAATCCGATTCGCTCCGAAATCCAACAATCTCCTTATCTCTTCTTGGGACTCTGTGAGTGTTGTACTATTTTCTCATTCTTTCACGAATTTTTTTTTGGTGCTTGTAAGTTGGAATAATTGCGTTTTTTGTGTGTGTGTGGGGAGTAGAGTCTTCGATTATACGACGCCGTTGGATCTGCGCTCCGATTAGAAGCTCGTTGCGAGGCTGCGCTTCTAGATTGTTGTTTCCACAACGACGAGTCTGTTGCTTTCGCCGCTGCCTCCGATGGCTGCGTTAGAAGGTGATTTTTGACTTTTTTATTTTTTGGCATTAAAAGTTCATTTTTTACTTTGAAATGCACTTAACCAAAAAAAAAAAAAAAACTTGTTAATGGTGCGTTTAATTTTGGTGAGTTTTATTTATTTGTGTTTTATTTAGTACTTAGTGGTGTTGATTAAATTATGCCAAATGGCCAATTGCTTATTTCTGGTAGTGTATTTGTTAATATTTATCAAAAAAATATAGTTTTTTTTGGTAACTTTTACGGACACTTCATTTGAGATGTTGTACCGGTCATTTTATGTTATAATTTTTCAGAAATTGCTCGTGTTACTGTGTCATACCCATACCCATGTCCGTGGTTCCTAGCTCTTATGTTAATTGTGTTACAAAAAGCTAAAACCTAGATTATTTGCAAAAGAGTTAAGTCGAAGGGCGGTTTCAAAAAAAAAAAAAAAAAAAAGCAAAACTTTTTTCAACAATTCCCAAAATGCACACTAAGGAAATTTTATTTTTTTAATTTAAATTTAGTTTATATTATACATTAGGGCACATATGTTTGGGATAGATATCACTGGATTAATTAAATTAATCGGTGCACAGGCTATTATATACCCTCTTTTTACGTAAATGTGGGTCCTTGGATTCACATGTGGAGGTGGTATCTCATGTATCAGCTGGGTAGGCCTACACAATGTGAGAGAGATGTTGCTGCATATAACTAATACATATGGTGTAGTATGTATAGTACATCAGAGGGTATCTCATGCATTTGGCATATTATACCTTCTATCTCACAACATATAGGTGGCCACATCTGTAAGGGTTCATAAGTTGTGAGGGAATGTTGCATGTGCCGGATGCATGACATAATTATTGGTAGTACACCGGGTGCACTGATTAATTTCATCCGAAGATCAATATAAAGAAAACTAGTGATAAGTTTTTGTGGATGGCGTTTTGGTTGAATTCTTTGTACTCAAATTAGGAAAAAGATTAATATACTATTGATTATCTTTGTAGAATATATAAATAAATAAATAAAGGGGATTCTATTTTTAGAGTCTTGATGCCTCTATTGTCACCCCCTTCATGTTTTAGGAAACTTCACATATATACATACATATATGTGTATGTATGTTGAATAAGAGAGTATTTCGCGAAAAATGGAAGTGGATTAGGGTGGTGAAATGCGCCGAGAAGACAGGATGGAATTTTATTAATTAGACTCATCCACCATTCTTGGAGAGTACATGCCAATCACACTTGTGACCACCCAGTATATCTTTAGTGTAACTCAGTTATCTTTGGTGAAAATTATATAGCCTTTCTTACACATGCCTCATCAGTCTTACCCTAGTAGCATCTATCTGCTTACTATATATGAGTGAGTAATTTGCAGACTATCTTTTCTTATTGATTAATGTCATTTATTATCATGTGGGCTGATGGGATTCCCAAAAGCCATTCTGTTCAACATTTACTTTTTATGTTTGTTAGTTACCGTATCTTTCTACAATGTTGTACTGCATTTTTAAGTATCACATTAGAATTTTTTTTTTTTTTTTCAACATTGTTGAGTTGTATTGAAAGTCATGCTGATTAGACATTATGTGTGGACTCATTCTGGGGCAAACTGTTTTTAGGTATGACTTGCATTCAGGAATTAATGATACAATTGGAAACCATGATGATATAGCAACAAGTGTTGGATATTCTGATGAAACAGGTAAGCTACTATCAGAACCTTGATCATGGAATGTTTGAACGTTACATATTTTTCAGTTACTGTCTTATTTTGCCATCGATCTTGGAAATTTTCAGAATTTTTCTAGGTGATTTTTAGTTTTGAATAAACCATTTTTCTTTTCTGGTTTCTCAAAGACATATTTGTGTACATGCTTTCTCTTGCATTTATGTAAGACTTGTTATAAAGGAGTGGCTTTATTTATGGGATAGTTCAACCAGTGTTTAATTCCATTTCTTGGAATATAAAGGGCAACAGTGTAAGTTAAATGGGTGGCTTGGTTGTGAGACATGAGAAAAGCCTGAAGTATCATTCAATCTATCACTCCTTCAGTGTTGCTTATCACTTTTTTAATGGTCACTGTAGGTCAAGTAATCTCTGCTGGCTTGGACAAGAAGATACTATTCTGGGACATGCGGATGGCGAAGGCTATTGAGTATTTGACAAACCTAGGTGCAGAGGTGGATTCCATGTCACTCGTTGGATTGAATTTTTTGGTAGCCATTGGATCATCAATACATGAGTATGACTTGCGTAAGTTGGACAAATTGGTTCAATCGAAAGAGTCACACTTGAACATTCGAATTAGATGTGTCAGCTCGATTCCTTATTCTAAAGGTATTATTACAGTAATTAGCTTTTTTTTGTTGTAAACCATGTAGTTACTGTGGCTGGAGACAGCTTCAATGGAAAGCAATGTCACTGTCAAAAGTACCAAATACTGGTTTATTTATCTCAGCTAACTGAATATTTGCATACACCTCATATCCTTCTTTTAAAAAAAAAAATCAATTCAGGGTTTACAATGCCTAAGGTTACCAAGTTTTCTGGATTCCCTTCTAGATCCACTTTACAACCACACCAATATGATACCTTTTAGACATCTCTAAAGTAGGGTTGTTTGTTGCAGGATACGCAGTTGGATCAGTGGATGGACGAGTAGCAGTGGAGATGCCTTATCCATCCAATCCAAATGACATTAGGTCGGTTTTCAGATTATAGTGCTTCAGTTCTGTAAGTTATATGCTTTACTTCTTTCAGAAATTTCAACTGGAAGTGATATGCTTTACTTTTTTCAAATTGCAACTGGAAGACCAATATTTTTTTTTAATTAATTATTTTTTATTACTTAGAGCATATGATGAACTTGCTTGCTTGTTTAAGAGTCTGAAACCTAGAATATGGTCTCTTTTTAGTCTACTACATTTAGCCAGCTTTCTTCTGGTAGTATAAAAATTCTCTTTCTGTAATTCAAGAATTTTATAGCCCTGAGATTATACCTTAAGTATTAGTATTGCATCTGCAAAATGTGACGGATAATATGATCATCAGGTGTATATCTGAGTTTCAAACGCAAAACTTGAGAAGCTTCACTGTCAAATGCTCTATACTTTATTTCTATGTTCTCTTATCAAAAAAAAAAAAACTTTATTTCTGTTATCTCAATTACAATTGCACTGAACTTTTTAGTGCTCAGTTTCACTGCTTAGAAGTTGCAGGAAAGAAAGGATGTGTAATGTTATTTACTGTCTGAATTACTCAAGATCCAATTTGATGAACAATTTCTGATTTCCATGTAACCAAGTATTTGTCAACTAAATGCAGGATAATTTCACTGACTGGTAGAAATACAGAACTATAACTACGCCATAGAGAGATTTTTATTGTATGAGTTTGCTTTCAGATCTCAGAATATGTCTTAAAGCTTGAGTCTTGAGCAGACAAGTTATTTTGTATTCCTGAACCAGAAAGAAAGCTTTTTGGGTGTGTAGCATAATTCATTGTTATCAAACTTTCTAAAAAAATGCTGTATCAAATTCTGTTACAGTTACATGTTCCGTTGTCATCCAAAATCAAAGGATGGAAGATATCATCTAGCATCAGTGAATGACATTGTTTTCAATCCACTGTAAGTGTATTCCTATTTATAGCTTACCATCTTAGAATTTGAAGATTTACTGATTTTATGTTTTTGTTTTTAGCATCTGTGGTGCTTTTGTTACTGGTGATAATGAGGGTTATGTAACTGCATGGGATGCTCGAAGCAAGAGAAGACTTTTTGGGGTATTATTTCATTCTATTCTAATTTAACTTCCACTTACCGCTACTTGATGTGAATGTAGTTTATGTTTTTTAATAAATTACTTGTGTTAATGTAATTTTTGGAGAGAATTACCATAACAAGTCGCATACTTTACCATATGAATTTGCATATAATTAGGGTATTATTTTATAAAATTTATTCCTTATAATATCCTTCGATTGGCAATGCATATGGTAATGAAAACAGCCTGATAAATCCCATCGGGAGACCCTGCAGTACCCACTCTAGATTTAAAATTTTAATGTAATCTTTTTACAAGTTTTACAGAGCAGTTTGCCTCCTGGTCACAAGGAAGCAAGTAATTATATATTGTCATTTTCTCTCATACCTACATGTTTGCAGGTGCCAATTATAATCTTGAGGATATACCTCCTTTGACTCTGATGTACTTTTACTCCTAATATATGTTAAAATTTTATATCAGTATAATCCTTTTTTACTTTCAGTTGCCTAGGCTCCCAAATAGTGTGGCATCCTTATCGTACAACCATGATGGACAACTTTTGGCTGTTGCATCAAGCTACACTTACCAAGAAGCTGAAGAAATGTCAGTTGTTCTTCTGTTAGCATTTACCTTTTATTTTGTTCTACTACATATGAAACCTTGGTATATACCACATATCATTATCTTCTGTCATTTCTTAGTCATTCAAAACTTTCATATTGCTTGTTATACTAGGTTTTGAATGTTTGTATTGATGTCTTAGCATTCTTTACAGTCATGAGGCACTGACAAGCCATAGATTATGATTTATGACTGTTAAAGAAGTGGGTAATGAAAAAAAAATGTGGAAAAAAGAGGATATGCAGAGAAGGGATGTTGTAGCTGTATCTGATGCAATGTTTGTACAAATATTGCTGCTTGCCGTAAAGTCTCTTTCCCTTCTTAATTTGACCAGCTTTGGGGCTTGAGGTTGAACAGTTGGAGCTTAAATTTCCGTTACATACACTAAAGGCTGCACATTCTGATGTGTCTAATCAACATTTTGTACTGAACACCTTGATCCATCCTGATCTATATCATTGATTTATTCTTTCCTTTCTAATTTATTTGATCTTTATCTGCCTTTCTAAACACTTCAACTTGAACTAATATACATATATTTATTGCTGTCATTTGGTTTCTTTGAACATCTCAAACTGTCTCAATTGTTCCTCTTTTTATTTGGTCACTGATCCAGATTATTAGATCCCTGAGTATCCACCGGTTATCCCTGACTACTTGTAGTGCATATTGCATTGCTCCATAATTTAATTGACAAGTATATTTGAAGTAAAATGCAAGAGTAACCAACATGAAAAATGAAAACACTGTGCTTTGTGATCTTACCTCAAGTGATTAATATTTTTTGTGAACTTTGACTGTAACAGTGAAGAGCCTCCTCAAGTATTCATTTACAAAATTGATGACAGCTGCATTAGATCAGTGTCTGCTGGAAGTTCAAGTAGGAATTGATAGGACTTGGCACACTACGCAATGAAGGTAATGATCCATATCTATAGCAATATCATGGACTTTATAACTATTTTTTGCTTATGTCAAAGTTACTCTATAGCTTCCTGGCCACCATGCTTAACTGTCTCATTGTTTTTAATCCTGCAACCTTTGTTATTCTGTTCTTACTGGTGTCTGATTCACTGTTTGATTATTTTACATTTTAAAACCATGATTTAAGAAAAATCTTACCTTCCCAATTTTCAACTTCTCTGCCCTACAAAACAAAAACTAAAGAAGTAAGGAAATGAAAGTGAAATACAACTATACAGCTCCTTATTATATTGGCTAAGTTTTTTTACAATACCCCTTTATTTTTATGAAATTTCAGATGGGCCACATTAGGTTGAATCAGACTTAACTTCAAATATCTTGGACCCTGGAATTCAAGCCTTTTGCACTCAAATCCAACTGCTGCTAACTTTGCATAACAAAGTGTAACAATATCTTTGTCTCTTGATGGCTTCCTTTTGAAGAAAGCAAGGCTCTCTCTACCTGAGGGTGAGGAAACCCTACTCTTGGTGGAGTCTTTTTTGTGATACTAATTATAATCCACAGCCACATGAAAGAGAGGTAGCTAAATAGGTAGGAATTGCATATGTTGTAGAATGTAATGTAATTGGTTATGTAATTGCTTTGTATTGTAGAATGTCGTTTAATTGTTTATGTAACTTTCTTGTCGCAGATACCACTTGGGGGTGCATTTCCCTTTTAGATAACTCATACCTCTATTGCCACCCTATTCTTGAGGTTGTAGAAAGTACCATTTGATATCATGTTGATTGACAATCATTTTTTAAAACATAGTGAAAATACTTGAGAAAATTTCCAATTTTTATGGTTCTCAGCAGCTTGACTATTGCTTTTGATCTACTTATGAGCTGAATTTTTAAATAATGACACCGCCTTGCTGAATTTTCAGGAATGAAATATTTAGTATAATCTTTTGACTATGAGTAGACCATCCTAACCTTTCCATAAGCTCTTTGGTTTGTGAAAATTCGTAACCACAATTAACTAAATATTCTTGGCCCCTTGGCCTGGGAGACACATAAAAGAATCAATCAAAGATTGGGTTAACTGCTTTTGTATTGGAATTATTAAAGTTATGACGTGTATCCACTTTTAATCATGTGTCATGATCTTGATGGGTCTACTGTACAAGAGCACTAGACCCAAGCCAAGTCTTACAAAATAAAAGGGACTAACTTTATGATTAATTATTCAGCTCCTTTAAATGCGAAATTAAGAAAAGATAATGCATTTAAATCTCCATTATTCCTTAACCTTATAGGTCTATTTGGGATCTGTTTATTTTGCTAAAATTAAAAACTTTTTACTAAAAGTATTGTAAATAAAGGTAAAAGTTAGCTGAAATAGTACAATGAGACTTATAAATAGTATTAAAAAGTACAGTAGGATCTATGAATAGTAGGAAAAATAAGCTGAATAGTAAAATAAGTTGGTAAAAATAATCTTATCAAATAGACACTATATATTAGAAAATGCTAAAAAATGTTCTTAGAGTATTTGTTAATAATTCATTTAAAGAAAGTTTTTATGAGAAAAAAAAAAGTAATTAATATTTTAATAATTTTTTTCATTTCTCATAAAAATAGTGTCAAAATTTTTTTAAAATAAATTATTAATCAATATTTTAAGGGTAATAGTTAGCATAACTCTTGGTTAATATTAGTTGAAAAGGATTTGGTTGGTGGGTGTGAAGATAAATGGGAGTAAATGCTTAAGGCATGCATATTGGCACATTTTGACAATTGAAAATTGGCATATATATTCAAAATCTCCAAAGTAAATGCCTTTTAACAAATGCAATGGCAAATCGCAATCAAGAAAGATACCAAATCGTAGATGTACAAGGCATCAAGGCTATTATTTGCATGTGAGGCAAGTGGCAACAGCACCACAATGCTTATTGGTGTTTCGTACATGCACCATAAATAAGACCAGCAGCCAAAATATCTCAATCTAAAATATCTCGCACGGCCTTGACCCCACACTTGAAGTGGGAAAATTTTTTTGTTATTAATAAAATTTATATTTTGTAAAAAGTAAAAATCTTAAGAGTAACCCTATAATAGATTTTTAAAAATATTATCCATCCATTTTAAAATGAAAAAATTGAATTTTGTCATGTTGGAGAATAATTTAAATGGATATCAAAATAATGCTATATAATGTTTGTAATATGATCATTTAACAAAATTTAGTTTAGTTATTTTAAAATGTATGGATAGAATTGTACATGTAGGGGCTAAAAATGTAATGGGCCCTTGACAAAAAATTTGTAGAGAGATGGGTCTAAGGGTTTGGCCTCACCGAAGTAAACAACGGCTGGTGTAAAGTCTATAACAAAATAATGGATGACATGAACTTCCTAGGAATCTTCGGAATTTGGCTAAGTGCTTGTGATGGGTATTTGTCCTCGGCTTCAGCCAAGGATCTGTTTTTCTTCCCCCTTTCGGTCCTCTCCTTTATGCTGGGAATCCTCTTTGTTATATAGTATTCTTTTAGTTAATCTTAACCGTCCATTTGTCGGTTATCTGAACTTTGTGTATAAGGGTTTGTCCCATCATCTGCTTTTGCAGGCTTTCTATTAGTTGAAGTGATCGAGGTATCTGGGTTTGCTGGTCACTTCACCATTAAAGTAGTCAGAATATTGGTGAGATATATTCGAAGGATATGAGATATTTTCCCTTTAGTGAAGTCGGTGCGCCGAGGATGTGTCATCCTCGGCGCGGGCCTTGGGACGTTCTGGGTTCTTTCCCATTGTCCTCGGTCTCAGCACCATCCTCGGCGCGGGCCTTGGGCCGCATGTAGTGGGCCAGCGTAATGAGCGTGATAGAGCCCCACAATAGCCCCTCAAAACCCTGCTGCACGTCCCCTTGGGCGGGGAGGAGGATTTTGACCTCCTCGGCGTTTTTCCTCAGCCTATTGGCTCTACTTTGTCGTCAGTGCTATCGCTTTTGTAGCCGTTCTTTACAGTTTTCTTTTCGCGTAGAGTATCACCCGAGGATGGTAGGGCTTGGGTTGTTTGCACTATGGTACTCAATTTCTCACGATTTTCTGTCTCTGACAGGATTTGTTTATTCGGTGCCTAAAAAGGGAATTGGCTTTGCCTCAGTTTTTAGCTCATGACCCGTACGAGAGCCCTGGTTTTGATCAACGTTTGCGCGGCTTCATAACGACCGATTTCCATAGAGGTTTAGGTCCGGAATTCGTACAAGACCTCGCTTTTCCTCAGTGTTTATTTTTTACGGGGAGATTTCCTTCCCGCTGACCTGAGGTCTTTGACCATGCAATGCGTTTGAGCTTTACTTTGTGCTCGGTTTTCTCATTTTACGCTCGGTTCTCTCTGGGGCTTGGATCCGAGGACCATGCGATGCCTTGGTTTTGCTTATAGTTTAGCTTTCATGATGACGTGTTTTTCTTGCTAGAAGTATCGAGTTTCTTGATCTCATTTAGCTATCTGAAGTATCTGGTTTCCCCATGAGGCCTGGGTCCGAGGACCATGCAGTGCCTTGGTTCTGTCCAGTACCTAGTTTTCCATTTTTATCATCTGAAGTATCTGGTTTCCCCATGAGGCCTGGGTCCGAGGACCATGCAGTGCCTTGGTTCTGTCCAGTACCTAGTTTTCCATTTTTATCATCTGAAGTATCTGGTTTCCCCATGAGGCCTGGGTCCGAGGACCATGCAGTGCCTTGGTTCTGTCCAGTACCTAGTTTTCCATTTTTATCATCTGAAGTATCTGGTTTCCCCATGAGGCCTGGGTCCGAGGACCATGCAGTGCCTTGGTTCTGTCCAGTACCTAGTTTTCCATTTTTATCATCTGAAGTATCTGGTTTCCCCATGAGGCCTGGGTCCGAGGACCATGCAGTGCCTTGGTTCTGTCCAGTACCTAGTTTTCCATTTTTATCATCTGAAGTATCTGGTTTCCCCATGAGGCCTGGGTCCGAGGACCATGCAGTGCCTTGGTTCTGTCCAGTACCTAGTTTTCCATTTTTAATCATCGATTTTACCTAGGTATCCGTAGCCGTTTTAATTCTTGCCGCGTTTTACACTAAGCATTAAATAATTACAATTTTCAAGCAGAATAATAATAACAATAAATGCTGAAGTTGGTAGAGGATAAGACCTTGCCGTGTTTTGCCTCTTCGTTTGGTGGGATTCTTCAGATAACGAGGCGTCTTTTGGGCTGTCCGGGTGAGGCGTTCTGACGCTTCGGTGTCTTCCCGTTTAATGAGGCGTCCCCTCATTAATACTGACCATGGATTGATGAGGATCTAACGGTTGGCAAGCCCCTTGGAAATTGGGGCGGCATCATTGCCTCCGGAAATCTCTCCCTGGGATTCATTGTGGATTGGCCCTCATCAATGTTCCTCCCACTATAAAAGGCGTTCCTAGGGCGAAACTCCCCTTCACACTTGACAAACACTCGTTCTGAAACTTCCCCAAAAACACATCGCCAAAAATTCTTCAAGGCGCAATCATTCGAGCCCCTTCGCATGAACTGGCCCTGGAAAAGGGCGCTCCAGAGAATGCACAGCCCCCATCAGGAGCCGAGGATGGCATTCCGACTCTGGCCGCCACGCTGGTGTGGAGGTAGGGGAGATCCGAAGATTCTCCTTCTTTTCAACCTAACCGGGAACACAGCCCTCCTTACCACCTGGAGGAGGATCCGGACAGAACGTAACCTCCCTCTCTTGAGTATGGGTCTTTGACCCCCCAAGCATGCTACAGTGGGGGTCGGAGAGAAACCAGGCGGAACCCAAGAGCGCAACCGTCGGGTTCCGCGGCCTCTTCCACCCCTTAATGTAGCTTTCCTATCTTCCCCGCCCTTCTCCCTTCTCACGTCTTCTCTCTTCTCACTTCCGCTTTCTTCCTTCCTCCTCTCGTCCTCCACTTCTTTTTCTGATATTTGTTCTTCATCTCTTCTTTTCTTCATCTCCTCCTCTACTCTCCTTTTCTATCTTCTGTTCTTCTGCCATTGTTGCTCTCCACCCTTTGCTCCTCAGTCAGCTTCGTCATGTGTATGCTTTTGTATTTAGCTTTAGAACAAGCCCCCTGGGCATTACTTGTAAGAGATGTAGTTTCACTTCATACTTGAATAAAAGAAGTAGATTTGTTTCACTTGTTGTCTTTCTTTTTCTTTCTTTTTCGTATATTCTTATTCTTGTGATTGTTGACCTCTGAATCATTGTTGTTGTAGTAGATTGTATTGTTTTTCGTATATTATTTTGGAAAGTGCTGCTCTTAATTTCTTTACACCGACCACCGCACTTGCCGGCGCACAAATCCTTCCCACAGACGGCGCCAATTGTAGGGGCTAAAAATGTAATGGGCCATTGACAATAAAATTTGTAGAGAGATGGGTCTAAGGGTTTGGCCTCACCGAAGTAAACAACGGCTGGTGTAAAGTCTATAACAAAATAATGGATGACATGAACTTCCTAGGAATCTTCGGAATTTGGCTAAGTGCTTGTGATGGGTATTTGTCCTCGGCTTCGGCCAAGGATCTGTTTTTCTTCCCCCTTTCGGTCCTCCCCTTTATGCTGGGAATCCTCTTTGTTATATAGTATTCTTTTAGTTAATCTTAACCGTCCATTTGTCGGTTATCTGAACTTTGTGTATAAGGGTTTGTCCCATCATCTGCTTTTGCAGGCTTTCTATTAGTTGAAGTGATCGAGGTATCTGGGTTTGCTGGTCACTTCACCATTAAAGTAGTCAGAATATTGGTGAGATATATTCGAAGGATATGAGATATTTTCCCTTTAGTGAAGTCGGTGCGCCGAGGATGTGTCATCCTCGACGCGGGCCTTGGGACGTTCTGGGTTCTTTCCCATTGTCCTCGGTCTCAGCACCATCCTCGGCGCGGGCCTTGGGCCGCATGTAGTGGGCTAGCGTAATGAGCGTGATAGAGCCCCACAGTACACAATGCTTTTTTTTTTTTTTTTTTACACAAGATAGAAAAGTCTATTCTAACATAATCTAAGTATATATATGTGTATGAATTTCTCTCATGGAGACTTGAATTCCGGTCCTTACCCCTATACCTTACAAGCACTTATACTTGTGGAATGACCATCGCACCAAGGGTGTACGGTGGTTAGGGTCTATTTTAAAAACTATAGGGAATTTCATTCTATTTAATGAGTTTGGTTTAGATTCAGTGCACTAAACTTGGTCCAATGGTAACACGTGTCTAAAAGTAAACACATATGACTATCTCAACGAGTCCAATGTCACTAAACCTAAACCTAAACCTAAACCCTATTCATTAATGGGTGCTAAAGGTCTTTAAAAAATAAGAATCCTCAAAAGATAAACACTTTTTAAAGGAATTATCTTTAAATAAATTTACAGCTTAAAAAAAAAAAAAAAAAAAACCATCTTCCTAATTTTGTCTCATAGAAAAAGAGACGATATACTTCACTAAAGAAAATTACTAAAATTATGTCTTCTTATATATCAAGAACAACTCTTCTAAAAACTTGAGGAAGTTGGATACAAATGAATATTAGAGACTATACTTTTTTTGGCACGTTAATGAGTGTTCTTAGGACATTTGTGAATAGAATATTTTAAAAAAGTTTAAGGAAAATGCTAATAGATAATATAAGGTACGAGAAATATGGCTAAAGTGATAAGTGTAACTCAAAAAATTGACCTAACATCCTGTAAAACTGGTAAAAAATTTGACATGAAGCAATTTCTTAATAGGTAAGGTACCCATTAATACTATCCAAGTTTTAATACCACTTTCATAAAAAATATAAAAGCTGTCAAAAGAATTAGTTAATATTTTTCTCCCATTAAAAATTTCTAAAAAATAATTCATAAACTAATTCACTCAAGACATTCATTTAACTTTTAACCCCTTTTTTTTATAAACATATCAAACACTGTACTAAAAACTACATGTTAGGTGTTTTTTATGGTTCAATTTTAAATTAAAAAAAAAAAAAAAAAGGTTGGGTCATAGTACAAAGAATAATACTACAAGTACAAACTATTTTATAACATTTTTATAAACTGTTATTGTGACCAATTTCTTTGTTCTCATCTAAACTCACCACTAATATCAGTTTTTCATTTATCAATAACCACTCGTCAGATCAGCAGTTTGTAAATTTTCTTTTATAAAAAAAAAAAAAATTGTATCTCTAACATTTTCTTAATGCAAAACGGTAAATACCTTTTACTAAAAATTGAAATGTCGTGGATTAGACTACAAAGATAAGCCTTTCTAAAAAAGTTGAAAGCAAAGACTTCCTACTAATTAGTGATTACCTCTCACAAACCCTAATAAAAATGAGAGTTTCATTCATTTTTGTATGTGATTTTTTTTTTTTTAATTTTTAAAAAAAGAATATGGACGTGAGAGGCTTTAAAAATTGAATTGTATAAAAACCCCTAAAGTCCCCCTCGCTTTTAAACCCAAACAGTACTATATATATATAAAATGTCATTTCTATAATATCTCTCTCTCTTTTTCTTTTTCTTTTTCACTGCGCTGCGTTTTCGAAGCTCCTCTCTTTTTTTTCTCTCTCTCAGCGAAGCTTTTAGGTCGAAGCCATGTCCGACGAGGAGCACCAGTTCGAGTCGAAGGCCGACGCCGGAGCTTCGAAGACGTACCCACAGCAAGCCGGAACCATCCGCAAGAACGGTTACATTGTCATCAAAGGCAGGCCTTGCAAGGTTTACCTAGATCCATCTCTTTTTTTCTTTTCTTTTTTTTTTTTTAAATTTTTTTATTTTTAACCGCATATATCGTAGAATCTGAAGATATCTGATCGTATTTGTGTTGGACGCGGTTCATATTATTATTTTTTTAATTAATTATTTTTTTTAATTTTTTGTTTTTGATTTCATGGATATCGTTGTTTGAATTTCTCATGTATGTGAAAGAAATTTTTTTTCTTTTTTGTTTATATATATATATATATATATATATATGTATGTATGTATGCTGATTTTAATTTAATGTTAATTGTTATAGTGGCATGTGTATCGATTTTGATTTGATAAGCTTGCTTTCAAGGGGGAAATATCATATTGAAGCTTGAATTTCAGAAATTTTTTAATAAAATGTTTGAATTTCTCATGTATGTGAAAGAAAAAAAAATTTTGTGCATATAATATTTTTCGATCAAATTTCATATTAGTTGGATGTTATTTACTAATGGATACATAAATATGAGAAATTTGTTAATAAAATGTTTGAATTTCTCATGTATGTGAAAGGAAAAAAGAAATTGTGCATATATATATATGTAACATTCTCGATCAAATTGCATATTAGTTGGGTGTTAATTACTATTCGATGCATAAACATGTTTTGCGATTAATTTTAAAATACAAAATACTTCAAATGTGAATAATTTTTATAAATGAGATAGTTATTGATATATGTTTTATCTTGGAATTTTGCATGTATGGGGGGTTGCAAAGAGAAAATGTTGTTAAAATACACATCTAATAGAAAACTTATTAAGCAGCGTAACATTAACAAGTGGGCAAGAGCCTTGTGGCTCAACTGGCACTTCCTGGTGCTTTCGACCTAGATGTCTATGGTTCAAATTCCCCCTCCCCTATGTATGATTGGATGTCTGCTTTGAGTGGTCACTCGTTTTCTAGATTGGAGTAATTTATAGATACCTTTAGATGATGTTTGTAGCTTCCCTAAGGAAACTTCCTGTGTACATGGGGACCACTTTTTTCTCTTTTCAATAATTTTTTTTTTTTTTTTTAAGTGTAACTTGAACTCAACCTACGCCCACAAACACACATTTTTATATATATGCTGAATTTTCTTTTTTTTTTTTTCTGGTTTATTTATTCTTTAACAACCTGTAGCTATTGTGCTTGAATTGTGGATTTAATCGTTATGTTGTAGATAAATTGTTTTTATTTTTTTGTATGAGTGTTGTAAATAAATTGTTTGTTTGTTAGAAAATATAGAAAGTTAATATCTTTTTCTTTATTGCAGGTTGTGGAGGTTTCGACTTCCAAAACCGGCAAGCACGGTCATGCAAAGTGTCACTTTGTTGCTATTGACATCTTCAATGGGAAGAAGCTTGAGGATATTGTTCCCTCATCCCACAACTGTGATGTAAGCCCTTTATATATTTATAGGGAGAGACTATGATAGGGTGGTGCCTGTTGAAGTTGATGAATTTAAACTCTTATTTATGTATAATAATCATGTTAGTTATAGATCCAATCTGTTTAAACAAATCTATGAAGCATGATGATAGAATTTGTTTGAATCAGTGAAACAAAGTGATCTACATCTTTACTTATTTCGTAAAAAAATGTGTTGAATTTATAATTTTCACTTAGTTATCTGGCATATAAGACTTGTGTAACCCATTAAATGATCTAAATAACTAGAAAACTTCACCATTATGTACCAAAAATTAGTATGGCCCCATTAACTTTTTTGATGAGGTGTTGCTCTATTGCGTGTGTATTTTTTATTTTTTCATTCATTTGGATCTATGTTATTGCTGTTAGTTATTTTTATTTGTGGTGTTTCTGAGATATTGACATGAATATTGTTGTATTACAGGTTCCTCATGTCAACCGTACTGACTATCAGCTGATTGATATCTCTGAGGATGGATTTGTATGAAAAATATTTCTCTTTGATTACTTTCTAAGATTTAAGTAAACCTGTAAATGTAATATTTAGCGTTGAATGCTTCAGGTGAGTCTGCTGACTGAGAATGGTAATACTAAGGATGACCTGAGGCTTCCAACCGATGACAATCTGCTGACGCAGGTTAGTGACTTGGTTTTTTCCCTCTCTGATATGCTAGAGCAAGTGTTTTTATTTGTGTGAAGTTTGAACCTTAGTGTTCCCCTCCTGTATTTATTACAAATGCAAACAATATCTACACCTTGCTGGAACTGTGTAATGATCTTTCTGGTTACTATGATCTGGTGGTGCATTGCTCATTTTATTTCTTCATGTATAACTTCTGGTTATTTATATGTGTTTTTGGTTGGTGCACTGAGTGGTAGGTCGCCTCGGATATGATCCTTTCATGTTTCTCCAAATATGTTTCCAATTTGCTCTTTTGCAACAGGAGGATGTGGCAGCCCAAACTTTTATTTGATTTTTCTGACAACTTGAAATTTTTTGTTACTTGGCAATTATTAAGCAATCTGTAATAGATTCTATGAAATATGTTTCAAAAAAGTTTTTGGCACTACTGTTTCCTAATGGATTATTTGGATTCTATTATGCAGATCAAGGATGGATTTGGTGATGGAAAAGATCTGGTTGTTTCAGTGATGTCTGCCATGGGAGAAGAGCAGATCTGTGGCCTTAAGGACATCGGCCCCAAGTAATTGTCCTTCATGAATGGGGAATGCTTCAAGACCGGGACTTTAAACAGACCACATAATAGTAGCTTACTTTAGGGGTCACTTATTTCAGAAATGTTCTTATTGAAATGTGGCCTCTACCTATCACTAGACTTTGCCATTATGAATTAGGTTTTTATAATCACTATTTCCTTCTGTTTGATTAGTACCGAACCATTTCCTGGGTCTTGGTGTGGAGAAGTTATATATTCCAGCAAAGACTGTATATACACTTCTTAGCGCCTCATGTTGTTTCCAAGTTGCCATTTAAAGTTATTCATATTCAAATAGATTGGTTCTCATAATTGTGGTTTTTTTTCTTAATTGCATTTGAATTTATCTGTGCTGAAAATGTTTATACTATTTATGTGCTTTTAGACTGAGTGAATAAGTACAGAAATGGGCGGATGATTGTTTTTGCTGTAGGCTTTTAGGTGGCCTTTTGATTTTGTCACCCCTTGCTAACACGTATCTTATATTTTTTGCAAACCTCATTCTGCACTCGCTTTTACTGGCAGTTTGATGGTTTTTTTTTTATTGAGTTTGTGTGAAACAAAGTAATGGGAATAGAATCCAATTGAGTCTTGGAGGATAAGATTGGGATACGACTCTAAAGAAACACACTGCCTCAATTGGCAATTGTAACATGACCCAAATAGTAAACCCTCTGGCAAGCAAACTGGACCACAGGATAATAAGCAAGCCCCGCATGAATGTCAATTTCCACAGAGGGCCGAAAACATTGAATGTTAAGAGATTACAAATTTCAAATTGCAAGCATTTCCAGGGTTATCAATGAGCACCTGTGCTAAAACAATTTCAAACTCAAATCAACTTGAAGGTCTAGATTTTCTGACACGTTCATGTCATAGTGTAAAAGAATGGCTGATCAGAATGTTACAACTAAATTATACAAGGTGGTCTTAGCTGCCAATCTCAGCTCACGAATCGGATGACTGTGCCCAACCAATCATCAGGAGTGTCGCCTCTCAGTTCTCCGCTTAAGGCCCTTAATGCGTGGTTTGTGGCTGCCTGAATCCAGTTTAATTTTAATCACTACAAGCTCTCAAAACATAAATTGAAAAAGATCTAAGTAAAATTGTAACAAAGGACTCATTACTTTCACAATGTAAACGTCAATTCCAAGTCTTGCAAACATTGCAGCTTCTGCTATTTTGGTCTCCATACCTCCAGTTGTATCATGAGCAGCTGCAGTTGTTTTAACTGTTGACAGAATATGAGAAAACATCTATTAAATTTTGGTGCTCTGGTCTAAAACAGCAGATCCATATTCTTGTGCCTGTTTAAAATCCTATGTTTCTAAAGGTAAGTTAACACAAAGGATTAACTTTATAGTATGCTGAGCTTTTCTCAATATTTGTATATCTAAATCCACCATTATATCAACAAACACGGCACAGAAAAGTTTTTTTTTTTAATTGTAAATATATATATATATATATATATATGGACACCCATTGTTTGAATCTCCCCAGTTTAAGTTAACAGAAAGGAGTAACTTTACAAGATGCTCAGCTTTTCTCAATATTTGTATATCTAAATCCACCATTATATCAACAAACACAGCACAGCACAGAAAAGATTTTATTTTTTATTTTTTATGTTGAGCTAGACATAAAGGCATGTAGAAGCAACCAACATTTAAAGCTATAGTTTTAACATTCCATCACATGAGTCATGCTGAAGCAAAATCCGATACTGAAAACATAGTGAAAGTTTGCACATGCAATGAAAATCAATTTGATTCATCTAGTTTTATGTTGATGCTGCTCTCCCTGTAGATGGAAGAAGAAAAATCCTTGAATATCCTATAAGCTGATACTAAAAACAAGTGGCAAAGCAGATGTACCTCCTATTAAACTGTCACCATAAAACAGTGGACCTTTATATTGCCATGTAAAGATGAGATAAAACTGTTAGTGTATAGATTAGGCTATATTAGCCCATTGGGCTTAGCCCAGTATATTACTTGTACTACACTTGCTTGTACTGCACACATACCTAGCCTTACTTGTACTGCACACATACCTAGCCTATATAAGGCTCTCTTTTGTACATTGTTTTACACACATCAGTATACAGATTATTCAGTCATTCTGTTTCACTTTATATTATTAACATGGTATCAGAGCCATTGCTCTGACCTAGTGGTATTTTCCGGCGTTCTTCCGCTGCCCTCGCCTTCACCGGTAGCCGCCGTCAGAAGCGAGTCACCGCCGTCACACCCAACCACTCTCTCGGATCTAGTCTATTTATCAATCAAATCGTCGAACCACAGATACGACGTGATAGATAAGACTTCCCCGATCAAAACCCAGCCAGAAACTGTCCAAAAGAAGCTGCCACGCGCCCGCACGCGCCGCCCAAAGTTTCTGCCTGTCGAAGACGCGCTACACGCGCCGCCGCGAAGACCCACGCGCTCTCACGCGCTCTCACGCGCTCCCACGCGCTCCCACGCGCTCACACGCGCTCTCACGCGCTATCACGCGCCTCACGCGCTCCTCCACGCTCCTCACGCGCCTCACGCGCTCCACGCGCCACGCGCCTCACGCGCCCAGCTCCTCTGATTGCCACGTCAGCCCTAGACTTTGACCGTTGACTTTGTTGACCGTTGACCGTTGACCGTTGACTTTGACCAAAGTCAAAATTTTTCAACCGGACCTGTCTTGCTCAGTTTTTCGCGTAGATTCCGATTTTGGGCTCTGTTTCTGCATTTGAGGTCTCTAAATCTCATTTTTTGGTCATTTTCTTCATTATGGCTCAACAAAATGATCGAGACATCATACGTCCTATTACCATTATGTTGGATGGTCCTACCAGCTATCATGCATGGTCTCAGAATATGACTATCTTTCTCAAGGGTCGTAAACTGTGGAGATAT
The DNA here is from genome assembly GCA_023736055.1 of Quercus glauca. Classification (NCBI taxonomy): domain Eukaryota; kingdom Viridiplantae; phylum Streptophyta; class Magnoliopsida; order Fagales; family Fagaceae; genus Quercus; species Quercus glauca. Next base: position 238,883 of record CM043317.1, on the reverse strand, counting down.
GTGACTGGTTCAATTCCTAAGCCAGTACCAAACCCTGAGTCCGAGGCCACAGCTGCTGAAGATGATTATGAAGAACGCCTAGAGGAATGGGAGAGTATTCAGAGTAAGATCTTGTCTTGGTTTATCAATACCTCTATTCCCTCCATTCATAATCTTCTTCCTCGTCTTGAGACTGCTGAGGCTGCTTGGAAATTTTTGGCTGATCGCTATAATTGCACTAATGATTCAAGTTTGGAGTTCCACATTGAATCAAAACTTTATCAAATGCGACAAGAAACAGGTCAGTCTATTTCTGATTTTTATTCTCAGACTTCTACTATGTGGGAACAACTCTCTGCTGCAGATCCTCCACTAGTGTGTTCTAAGGATATTGAGCTCTTTGTCAAATATCGGGATCGCCGTAAATTTATGCACTTCATGATGGGTTTGCGTGAGGATTTTGAGCCTACTAGGGCTTCTCTACTTAGCCGGTTTCCTACTCCTTCTCTTGATGCTGCAGTCAAGGAGCTCATTTCTGAGGAAAACCGTCGGCCTACTCATCACATGTCATCATCTGATCATGTATTGGCTACACCATCTCCACAACCTCCCATTGCTGCATTCACTGCTCCTCCACGGATAAACTCTGGGCGTCCCACCTCTCAGTCTTCCAAAGGTACTCGCTGCGAGTTTTGCCGTGCTAAAGGCCATGACATCTCAGTTTGTCGCAAACTGCAGAAATTTATGCAAGAGCAGAATAAAGCTACTCTTCCTCGGGCAGCTACTGTGTGTCCTTCCGATCCATCAGTTCCTACAGGTCCATCTTTGGCTTCCTCACTTACTACGGCTGATATTGAGGCAGTTGTTCAACAGGTTTTATCCCGCACTTCTACTGCCCTTTCTGTCACCTCAGGTAAACAATCTTGGTTTTTTGATACTGCATGTTGTAACCATATGACTCCTGATGAATCCCAATTTTCTGATAAGGCTCCCTTAGAACATCCAATCACCATTTACACTGCTGATGGAACTCCTATGCCTGTTAGTCATAAAGGAACAATTTCTTCTCCTTGTTTATCCCTTAGTGACACTTTTCATATCCCCAAGTTATCGCTCAATTTGCTTTCTGTTGGTCAACTTTGTGAATTAGGCATAGATCTTCTATTTACTAATCATGGTGTGGATGTGCAGGATCCCCGGACGGGTCAAGTGCTTGGGACAGGCCGTAAGGTTGGTCGTATGTTTGAGGTTCATGACTTGAAGATTCCTTCACAAGTTATTTCTGCCGCTGCTACCACTGCCACCTCCTCACCTGATCTATGGCATGCTCGTCTTGGTCATCCATCCTTATCTCGTCTTCAGTTGTTAGCTTCTCAAGGTCATTTAGGTTCAGTTCAGTTTCAAAAATTTGATTGTACTTCCTGTCATTTTGGCAAACAAACAAAATTACCCTTTAATAATAGTGACTCATTTTCTTCTGCACCTTTTGATCTTATACATTCTGATATTTGGGGTCCTGCACCTGTTCCTACTGAGGGGGGATCTAGATATTTTGTCATATTTGTGGATGATTTTTCTCGATATACTTGGATTTATCTGCTTCACCATAGGTCTGAACTTGTGTCTATTTACCAAACATTTCATAAAATGATTGAAACACAGTTCAATCGCACCGTCAAAGTTTTTCGATCAGATAATGCTCAAGAATATAATGATAAAACTTTCCTATCCTTTTTAGATAATCATGGTACCCTTACTCAGCGGTCTTGTCCTTACACCTCTCAACAAAATGGTCGTGCAGAACGAAAACATCGTCACATTCTTGATGTTGTCCGCACCCTTCTTATTTCTGCCTCTCTTCCTGAGCGCTTTTGGAGTGAGGCTGCACTCACTGCTGTATACACCATTAATCGTATCCCTTCACCAACTACACACAACAAATCACCATTTGAGCTTCTCTATGGTCAAACCCCCGACTACTCTTCTCTTCGAGTTTTTGGTTGTGCTTGCTTTGTTTCTCTTCCTCCTCATGAACGCACAAAGCTCCAACCTCGTGCTCGTCTCTGCTGTTTCCTTGGTTATGGTGTATCTCAAAAGGGGTTTCGCTGCTATGATCCCATCTCTCATCGTCTTCGTGTCTCCCGTCATGTTGAGTTTTGGGAACATCGTCCTTTCACGAGTCTTCAGCAGTTTTCTACATCCTCTTCCTCTGAGTCTCCTATTTTTACTGATCTTTTCCTCCCTCTCTATCCTGAACTTGTGGAGGATTCTTCAACATCGGCTGCCTCTCCAGACGACTCATCTCCGGTTCTGTCCCCGGCATATGACCCGCCTGTCTTGGATCCTGTGGCACCACCCTCTCCTGAGTCTCCTGATGGTCCTGAACTTCGTCGTTCCACTCGGGTAAGCATTCCTCCCCCTTATCTCTCTGATTATCACTGCTCTTTTGCCCTTGCCACCCTCTATGAACCTCATACCTATCGTGAGGCCCATACTGACCCTCTTTGGCAGCAAGCTATGAATGATGAACTAGATGCCCTTCATAAAAATCACACTTGGGATATGGTTGATTTGCCTCCTGGTCAGTCTGTAGTAGGTTGTAGGTGGGTTTACAAGATCAAGACCAAGGCTGATGGATCTGTTGAACGATACAAGGCTCGCCTAGTTGCTAAGGGCTTTACCCAAGAGTATGGCATTGACTATGAGGAAACATTTGCTCCTGTTGCTCGCCTTACATCTGTCAGATGTCTCATTGCTGTGGCTGCTGTTCGCCGTTGGCCTCTTTATCAAATGGATGTGAAGAATGCTTTCCTAAATGGAGACCTTCAAGAAGAAGTGTACATGCAACCACCCCCTGGCTATCCACACTCAGGCAGTCAAGTTTGTCGCCTTCGCCGTGCTCTTTATGGCCTTAAGCAGGCTCCTCGAGCTTGGTTTGAAAAGTTCAGCTCAGTTGTTGCTCAGCAGGGTTTCACTTCGAGTCCTCATGACACTGCTCTCTTCGTTCGAAGATCTTCTGCTGGTATCACTCTTATTCTTCTCTATGTTGATGATATGATTATTACTGGAGATGATTCTGCAGGTATCCGCTCTCTTCAACACTTCCTTAGTCAGCATTTCGAGATGAAAGATTTGGGCACTCTCAGCTATTTTCTTGGGCTTGAGGTTACCTCATCCTCTGATGGATACTATCTTTCCCAAGCTAAATATGCTTCTGATCTCCTCTCCAAAGCAGGTATCACTGACAACAAGACTGTTTCCACTCCTTTGGAATACAATGCAAAGCTCACACCCTTGGATGGTGAACCTATCTCTGATGCTACTCGCTATCGTCAGTTGGTTGGTAGTCTGATCTATCTCACTGTTACTCGTCCAGATATTTCACATGCTGTGGGTATGGTTAGTAAGTTCATGGATGCCCCTCGTTCTGTCCACTATGCTGCTGTTCTTCGGATTCTTCGGTATGTCAAGGGTACACTTTATCATGGTCTACACTACTCCTCTCGGTCTTCTCTTGAGCTTCATGCTTATTCAGATGCAGACTGGGCAGGTGATCCGACTGATCGATGCTCTATCACTGGTTTCTGTTTCCTGTTGGGTACTTCTCTTGTCTCATGGCGTAGCAAAAAGCAGGATGTTGTTTCCCGTTCCAGTACTGAGGCGGAGTATCGTGCCCTTGCCGACACCACCTGCGAGCTTGTTTGGCTTCGCTGGCTCTTGGCTGACATGGATGCTCCACAGCCCACTGCTACTCCTCTTTATTGTGACAATCGTAGTGCTATCTACATTGCTCATAATGATGTCTTCCACGAACGTACCAAACACATTGAGATCGATTGCCACATCACTCGCCAGCATCTCAAGAAAGGCAATCTCAAGTTGTTCTCCATCTCATCTGCTGACCAGCCTGCTGATATCTTCACCAAGTCTCACCCGCCTGGTCGTCTTCGAGATCTTATATCCAAACTCCAGTTGGCTTCTTCCTTGCCACCTCGAGTTTGAGGGGGGATGTTAGTGTATAGATTAGGCTATATTAGCCCATTGGGCTTAGCCCAGTATATTACTTGTACTACACTTGCTTGTACTGCACACATACCTAGCCTTACTTGTACTGCACACATACCTAGCCTATATAAGGCTCTCTTTTGTACATTGTTTTACACACATCAGTATACAGATTATTCAGTCATTCTGTATATTATTAACAAAAACATCTCAATTCTTTTCTCACTAACCTCCTTGCTTATCCATGTTCTGAAGTTTCACAACAGACCACTTCCCATCTTTGCCAACAGCTGCCATAATGGGAAAATTTTCCATGCCCATGCAGTCAACATTTAACAAACCAACCGAACTCGTTAAGATACCATGCATGTATAAGATCAAGGTTTTATAACAAGTACTCACCAATCTCCCTCAAGAGTACTGCATTAGGTTCTATTGGTGGACGGTCATATACACCCAAAACATCTGTCTTTAATCCACATTAATTGGATAACAGCATAGAATGTCATTTGATACATATCAATCAGAGAGGAAATTTAACTCTTGCTAGGTATAAGATGCGTCAAGTGTGAATATTGGGAAAACCAACGTCACATACATATCTTGATGCATGATGTCAGAAAAGTTATATCTGTGTTCTTAATAGAACATAATAAATAATTCCAAAGATCAGTTTAGTAACAGAAACAAATTATTTAGGCTAAAATGCACTTTACATCCCTTAACTTTGGGGTCACTTCAAACTTGGTTTTTTGACTTTCAAAATTTGCAATTTCAACTATTACAACAATGTCAATATGCCCTTTTCCATTATGGTGTGTCACATATTCGTCGTTAATCTACCTAAAAGCAACATCAATTTTTTTTTCCTATCCTAAACAATGTCATTTATGGATGGGTAAATAACAAGATCCTAAGAGATGTTGATGGAAGGGGCACGATGACATTATTGTAATACTTAACACTGTAATTACAGGTTTTCATACTCAATTGACCGATTTAGAAGGAACCCCAAACTTAGGGTGTTAAAAGTATTTTTGCCAATTATTATTTTCTCCCCTCAAAAACCATGTCATCACCCTTAATCGTTTCACTGAAGGCTGTTTTCATCAGTGCTTTGGAGCTTTGATTAAGAGACGAGATATACCAAGATAGTAAAAAGGATTGTTAAAACCATTCACTTTCAATAACATTTATCAGGTAAAAACACTGAAGATCTGGTTCTAATTTTTCTAGAATGAATAAAAGAATCTTATGTAGTTTATAGTATTCTAGGCATGAAAAAACTTATAAAAATTAGTGGATACAAGAAAAACAAAATATTCAGGCTTTAAGTGCGCCGCAAGATGACGTATGATAACATCTCCACTCAATATGGTGCAGCCCTGATTTTATAAAGTAAATGAATGAGGTTATTAACAATTAATAACTAACAAAGGTGATAAACATGTCTCACAGGGACCAAACCTGTAATTCATCAAGCACTGCATCTCCATGTAGAACCTAGAAGGCAGATAAGAATAAACATCTTTAGTAGCTAAAACATTTACAATTAGTTGTGTGAGCGCCAAAGGAGAGACCAGTGGGCCTTCCTGTTTGGGCTTACAATTTATTTTGTGATGTGGGTTTGAGAGTTTCCTACTAGGGGTAATTCTAGCAACCAGACCTCTATGCTTCCTTCTCTCTTTTTCTCTCTCTCTTTTTCTCCCTCTCTTTCAACAACCCTTTTCCCTTTCCCAGTCCATTGTATATATAGCTAGATGTTAGTGGAACAGTGATGATTGCCTCCAGCGCTAGTGCGTTTGGAGGTCCAATGCCGTTAGCTGTAAATGGGCGTTTAGGTGGGAGTGGCCTTGGAATTGGTTCTCACTCCGTGATGTTCGGCGACTGCGATTCCCGATCAAGAGTTGGTCGGGTGCCAGTTCCCCGGGGAGGATTTGCGGGGAATGATGCCAGTCAAGACGGCACGGGAATGTGAACAAAGTCGGAGCGTTGCCTTCCGAGTAGGCAAGGGATGTAGAGTCTCAATGGGCCTCGTAACCTCGGCAGGCCCAAATGGCTTCGTTCCATGGGCCTAGACACCTCAACAGGCCCAAATGGCTTCGTTCCGTACAAGTTGCAAATGAATGATCCTCTCTTTGTGACATAGGCCACCTCCTTTATCTCAAAAATTATATGATTCTGCACTTTTAGTAATCTTCATCTATTTATCTAAATATCTTCCTAAATAAGAACTAATAACGAGATAATACTTACTCAACAAAAATGTTTTCAAAAAGTTCAATAATATTCACAAAATTCCCTTTTAGTGGCTTAAGCTTGAGTATAGCTGATGTTTAAGATGATTATTTACTTGACAAACAAGGTAAAGCACTTGAGTGGGTGGTGATAAGTTTAACCAGTAACTACTCAATACAGATGATTGTTCACTTTCCCTAGAAAAGTTGATTTTCAAGAGAACAGGAGGACTTATTATAATTTCAAGTTTTGAAGTATTATTATCATAAATCAAATAATTCAAACTTACAGGTATGAAACCAGAGTCAATAGCCGTAGCCACGGCAGCCAAGTCCGCTGAGGTTATCTGTAAAAGATATGAGAGTTCAGACTTCGGAAGAGGAGACAGAATCTCCAGAAATGAAAGAATCTAAAAATAAAAAACAAGCCTCCATTATTGGTGCATATAGTGAAACAACAGTCTTTCTGGAGGCCTCTAACATTTTTCTCATAGGTTAACCATCCACATGAAAATGGAGACATTCCAATTGAAGGAATACCCTCTGCAAGAAAAGAAAAAACTTTGCTAAGGGCAATTGCTTTACTTCCCATTTCTAAAAGACATGCAAGGCCAAAAATTCAAATGTCTGCTGAAATTGTAATTTTTTTATTCTCTGTCAATGCAAATTTTACCATATTATCTTACTTCAAAAAATAGAATCAAGCATGAACAAAAGATTGCAAGAAAAAGAGAATTACAAATAATGAGGCAAGAAGAAACTATCACAAGTTGGCAAATTCTCAACCTCAATAACTTTGCAATATGAACTTATGGAAGCTGGTGACATGGTTGTCAAATTGCCAACTTGGTTATGATAAAATTATCAGGAGCAAGGAATGCATATAAAGAAATATGTATGGCATTCTTTCACTTTTGATACACAAATGTTGACTTGCATTACAGACCTAGACTTGATGGAGAGGAAGATACACAGATATATAAAATATAGAATTAAGAGATAACAAATTTTTTTTTTTGGATAAGTAGAGTTAAGAGAAAACATGCATAAAAGTTGAATTGTAACAACTAAATTAGTACCTCTGGCTAATGCTCTAACAACTTCAAGATTGAGAGTTGTAACCTGAAAAAAAAATGGAAACAAAACAAAGAAAAATATAAATAAGGTAAAGGAAAAGATCCTTGACTCCTTGTTCACCAATATTCTATATAGGAAGAGATAACAATTTTATGTTAATTTATTTTGACCAATTACGAATTTTATTTTATAAGTATGAGTTATGACATAGATGAAGATAATACAATGTACCACTTAGTGTTTTGTGTTTGACTCATAATATTGCGATGTGTTTTCAAAGCCCAATAATTAAAAATTTCATGGATATAGATTTATGAAAGCAATCTATAAAAACATGGTATAAATTTACTAATTAAAACTCTCAAGCTCCCCCTCCAATTTGCGATTGTTAAGAACCATGTAGATCTAGAACAATTCCACCATTGTTTACAACTTCCAAACATATCTTCAATAGAATCATTCATTCACCTCTTATCACATTGATTTTCTTGCACGTTCTTATTTAATATTTTTTTATGTGAAACACTTTCTTAAGGTTTTCAAGAATCCGAAGTGTTAGCTCTTGTACGTTTGCAATGTTTCTTAAACCAATAATTAGGCATAGTGCATACAAATAACACAAGCCCTGCAATATGTGATTGCCATGATAATAGGGAGTGATGAGAGAGAGTTGAGAATGAATAGAGAGATGAGTGATGGTGGATATAAAAAAAAAAAAATAAGCTAGCTTTTTTTATTAGTTTCTTCCAATATTTCAATCATTTTTCTTTTTAAATATTGTAATATTTAGTGTTCTACTTTTATAGTCAAAATAGAAAGACAATTAAAAATTTGTAATATTTAGTATTTTATTTTTATAGACAAAATAGAAAGACAATAAAAAAATTGTAATATTTAGTGTTCTATTTTTATAGACAAAATAGAAAAAAAATAAGAATGGTATAGTAATTTGATCATACTATGTGTATTTACAAATTTGAAAATTGCATGATAAAGTAACTAATATAGATAGTTATGTTTCATGCCTACTCAAAAATGCAAATATTCTATTAAAAAAATAATAATATTCTCCAATAATTTTTTTTTACATTCTTAATAGTGTGTTATTAAATTTTTCTTCTTGTTTTATTGGACTTTGTTTCAACTGTTGCAAAAATAACTAAATTTGACCAAGAATATCGTATTTCAAATCAATTATTTCTCATGTGAATTTTAGAAAACTAACATTAAAATTTTATTATATTTATAATTAATGCACACTGAAAATAGTTAATATAAAAAATATATATTTATCTTATTAGTAATCTTTTTATTACATAAGATAATATATTAAATATATAATACAAAGAACAATGTCATCCTATTAACACGAAGAATAATTACAAAGAATAATCTTTTTAATATATAACACAAAGAGGAACATCATATTCCAAATAAACTATTATTATTATTATTCCAAATAATAATATTTTCTTATTTAAAATTTATAAAGGTAATCATATAAATGCCTCCCATAAGAATAGTTAACTATAAATATTTAATATATGCATTTATTTTATTGACTAATTCAATGAACTGTTTTGATATAAATACAAACCTTGTTGACTTAGAAACCTAAATAAAAAAAATCTCAAGGAATGAGCCCCATAGGCACGTAGCATAACTTTATACTCTCTCGAACGAGAGGTCTCTTAACTTGTGCATTAACCATAAAAATAAAATCCCTTAAAAAAATTAAAAATGAAGGATAGTAGGATTGGGCCTAGACTTGAAAGTTGTTTTTAACGGCTGGGATCGAGCTCAAAAGGAATGCTCCTCCTCCAGCCCAGGCTAAGCTGGGCCCTGAGTTTTTCTTTTTTATAAACATGAGCCCAACTTGACCCATGACCAGATATACTCCCCAGGAATTGGACAAATCGTATCCAATACTGAAAATCCAGTTTCTTTGGATTTTCAGCTAAATTGAATGAGAGATTAGGCCAATATCTGACCATCAGGAAGGGGTGTCCTTTAACTCAAGAGCTTGGGCATGCTCAAGAGTCACTCAACCAAAAATGGATAAACACACGGTTCAACTACTTTAATGTCCCACTCGATGACAAGCTTATATTGCTAAGCTCATTAGGCCAATATCTATTGGTAAAAAAAATAAGACATTTTTTTTTATCATATTTAATTTATAAAATAATCGATTCTTCCTTTTTTTTTAATATAAAAATTGCAATTATCTTTTTTCTAAGATCTCAATCCAATGGAAAATAATGAGGCTAGTCCCTGAAGAAGTAATGGGGTACCCTTCCCGCATATGCCTTTATTTAGAGTTTTAGACTCTTTCTTTTCTTTTCTTTTTTATCCTTTCAACGCGTTTTGCCATAGATAATTTTTTAGAAAATTTTTTCATTAGATAAAAAATGAGAAAATAAAAAGAATCTAAATACAGGCCTATATGAGGAAAGGGACCCCACTATTTCTTCATGAAGGGACTAACCTCATTACTTCCCACTGGGCCAGAACTACACCTACCCACTCATCAATCGCTAATGACATGTCTACATTGTCTTTGTCCATCTCAAACTGATTCAAGGGAGCCAATTTCACGCGGCGGAAATTCGATAATTCCAAGAGTAATAATAATTTCAAGAGTAAAAATGATAAGTCTTTTTTTTTTGTCCGTCTGAAAGTGTCTACTTCTTAAACATAAACAACTGAATATGCTGTCAAATTCAAACTCCAATGAATAATGATGCGTGCATTTTTATCAGAATATATATTTTTAGATAAAAACTTTACGTGGAACTTTTGTCAAAAGGCTGAGAAAGGTTATAACTTAACCTACTCAAACTCAAATTCCTCCACTCAAACGTGTTTCTGAGTTATGAGAAATGAATTCAGTGGCAGAATTGTAAAAAAAAAAAAAAAGTTTCAGAGACCCACACGCATGACTAGTCTCTATCAAGTCAGTCAGCACGAAAGACTCAACAGCTAGTTCTCTGTCATCTCTATTTCTATTTAATCTCTGCCACTGCTCTTGCAGCCAAAGAACACTGCTTCATCTGAAAAACAGAACATAACACCAAAACACAAACATCAAACCCATAATCATCAAACTTAGAATCATCAAATCAACAAACATCAAACCCATAATCATAACAACATTACACCTAAACACAAATTTGTGAAAGGATAACTGTGTGGGTTTTGGCTAAGAGAAAAATAGTCTCACGTGAGTGGCTTTAACTGAAGAGGTAGTGTCTCTGTTGATTTTCAACCGAGCCTATTTCTAATCACTCTCTTTTTCTTTTTCTTTTTCTTTTCTCTCTCTCTACAGGACTGAAAGAGAAAGCTAGGAATCTGAGATATGGCGAGCATAGTCAGTAACTACACATTGTCAAAGATCCTTTGGTTGATAGGTAACAGACACTACAAATAGACTTAATGATACCCCCTTAAAATTTTTACATGTGTAGATACTGCTGTCCCATGTGATTTGTGTGCACGGCATGACCCTGTGTTTGTGCAAGTCTATGTATGAGCATGCAGTGCATGTGCATGTGCATGTACGTGTGCGTGTGTTGCTTCTTCTTTTTTATTTATTTATTTTATTTAAGGATCACTTCAGTTTTCCTTATTACCTTATCACTTTAGTTATACTTACTTAGAGCCAGGCGTCAATAGAGCATTGCTAATCGGTTCTAGGCAAATCACCTAAGTTTGGATTTTAATCCTAGGGAAGCCTAAGACTTTCTCTTTAATAGTGTGCTAAAAAATTTTACAAGCTTTAAAAAAAAATCTGTAAATAACTGAATATGGACGACTAGTTCTAAATAATAAATATAAATAGTTACCTTTGGCTTAGAGCAAGGGCAAAGCTAGAAATTTATTTTTGAGGGGCCAGTCAAGATTAAATAATCATATTGATTCACAAAAAATATATTTGTGTCTATTTATGTATGTATGACCGACTCATCAATGCTCTATTGAATTTTTGTAAAGAGATTGAAGAGAATTAGTGTAAGACTATAAGAACATTTGCACTGAGTGATGAATTCTTTTAGAAGGAACTGAAAGTAAAACATTAAAAAATACATATTAAAAAAAGAAGCTAATAGTAAAAGTGAGTAAAACTTATAAAAGTTGTGGGCTTGTTGATGTGTTGGGGGAGGAGAGATGGTGGAAAGACTAAAAAAAGTCAAAGTAATTAAGTAAAAATGAATGAAACAAGTAGTTAAAAACACATGGGGGCTAGTTAGTTTTATTTGGAGGGGCCAATTGTTATAACAATTCTGTATAACCTATTTTTTAGCGGCTATAATAAATTTTTGAACTTTTTTTGTGGGGGAGGGGGGGGGGGGTGTGGGGCCCATTGTAAAACGTAGCTCCGCCCCTGGCTTAGAGAAGGTAGAGTTGAAAGGTGACTTTGGCTGTTAAAGAGTAGAGACTGATCATAAAAAAAATCCTCTTTTGAGTGCTATGTTGATCGAGCGAGCTATTTTTATCCAATAAATCACTCTGTTTAATGATCTAGGAATCGTCCTGTCACGCCCCAAACCCAACTATAAAGATAGGCACATGACAACTGCCGCACGCTTATAAAGTAAGCACCCTACAAGTGTGCAAGGCCTTTTTAGCAACTAAAATTTATCCTCAAAAATTAAATCAATTAAATCCAAAATACCTCAACAATTTCTTTATGAATAGATCTCCAATAATTTAATAGGAAACAAAATCCAAACCTTATGTACATAATGCCAATTGGCCAATAAATATAAAAACTATTAGAAGACCATTCAATCCCAAAATCACTAATGGCCTGTTTGGAAGTTTAGAGAGGGAGGAGAGTAGAGGGGAGGGGAGTAGTGGAGAGGAGAGTAGAGGAGAATGATTCCCCTCCACCTTGTTTGGATGTTTTTAAAATTAATAAGGGGGAAGGGAGTAATTAGTCATTTCCCTTGTATAATTTTGTTAATATAATAAGGGTAAATTAGGTAATTTACTTGGTCAATAGTTTATGTACTCTACTCCCCTTCCAAATCTCTCCAATTTGGGGGAATTAAAAATGGGGGGCTAGAGGGAGTTGAAACCCCTTCAAACCCCTCCAAACCCCTCTCCCTCCTTCCTTAAAAAACTTCCAAACAAGGTAATTGGATTACTCTCCCTCCCTCTACTCTACTCCCCCTCCTTTTTTAAACATCCAAACGGGCCATAAGTTTCTTTTCCCGCTCACAACACAACATCAAAACTCCCAAAACTTGTTATTTTTCATAATCTGAAATTGGAGGGGAAAAAGGGGGGGGGGGGGTGAGCTGACAACTCAATAAGTAACCAAAATCCTAATAAGTTCTATCAAGTAATAGATTTGTAAAGTAATAAGATGTAATATGAGCCTTCAAAAGTTATAATATGCTATGAGTTTTCAAAAATGGATTTTGCTAATGTGTGCCCTAATGGCACACAATAATTAATCATTTTTGGAAATATTTTTTCGGGAATTGAAAAAGTATTGACAGTTTTTTCAATTTCCGAGAAAATGTTTCCAAAAATGGATGGTTTAAGGGCACACATTAACCGGACCCTTAAAAAATAACTAAAGAAGTTTCATAATCTTAAAATAAAAAGTTGCAAATAGATCACATGCTTTAATCTTACAAATATATCATAGATGGTTTAAAAAGTAGTCAATTTTTCATATATCAAAAGTTATAACTTAAAATATGTTCTAAAAATACATAAGCAGTTTTAATGACTCAAAATAGTTCAAATACTCAAAAATTTTTAAAATCACATATGTAGTTTTAAGGACTCAAAATAGTTCAAATGTTCAAACGTAATTCATATTTTTAACAATCTTATGACTATGGTCACGCTATATCCCCGTGACTGGGCATCAGAGTACCAATGAATAACCCCTCTTGGTTAGGTATCAAAGTATCAATGAATAATCCCCATTGGTTTGGGTATCAAAATACTAATGAATAACTCCCATTGGTTTGGGTATTAGAATCAATTCATAATCAAATTGTCCATAATCATATATATGAAATCATAATTTCTAACAAAAATATATCTTATTCAAATACATATATATATATATATATAATCATATATTCAATATTCAAATATATTTGCGATATTTCTATATTCTTTACTTTAAATCAATATAGCTAAAAAAACAATTAAATCAAATAAATCTTATATTCAATGCTCATATATATTTGTGAAAATTCTTTATTCTTTACTTTGAATCAGTATAACTAAAAACAATTAAATAAAATATATTATATTGTGGGTGAGAGAGCCCAACGCCATATGATGGGCCTGGGGCCCGAATCGAAAATAACTTCCCGTTCGAAGAGGTAAAGGGGTCAACGCTTTGCCCTCTTGGTGAAAATGCAACCAGGGAAGGACGGACATTGCGTCCGAAGACAACCTGGCCGGTCCGAAGGGATCCTATTCGACGGACCTCCAGAGAACTTGATCGAGTAGATACGCTGAAGATTCCCCTGTAAGGGTTGAGCTTTGGGCATGCCTAAATGCGGGGATATCATGAAATATCTTACAAACAAAGCTGCCACCCCCGCATTTAATGCAATGTAGCAACTTTCCTGGCCGCATTTATGTGGAGAAAACACCTGAACAGTGCAACCTCAACCACAACCACTCGCTGCACGTTAAAACAGACTTCTGATGTGACTAGTACTCAAGTGAACGCCTAGATGAAGGACAAGTGTGCGGTGAAGATGGGAGAAAAAGTGTATATATAAAGGAAACAGGTCTCACGGTAGAGAAGGAAAAAGAGAGAAAAATTGTATTCACTAAGTTTTTAAATGTTAAGCCTCTTCGAACCAAAGAGATTCTTGTTAAACGCTAGTCTGAATCCCTTCTTACATTGGTTTGCTTGTATGAACCGTTGCTAAATCTATAACCAGCCCAGTTGTTTAACCCATTCTCTACAAATTTATTGTTGGGAATTTGTTGGGCTCACAATACAAAGAGCTGATACCTGGCCCAACAAATTTAGACCCTACACATATATTCAGTAATTAAATATATTTGTGATAATTTTTTACTTGAAATCAGTAATACAATAAAAATAAAATTGTAACAACTGTAAACAATTTTCAATAGTTAAAATTACGCAAAATAAAACCAATTAGGATAAGGTTACTTACCTCAATCCAAAGCCTATTCAAAAATCCTTAGGTTGCCTAGGGTTTACATGATACAATCAGGGTATAAATATTGCTAACTTCAATATCAGAAATTACTGAATTGCCCCTAAAAATAAAACTCCTTTTTATTTATTTATTTTTTGGAACCGGGTATTACACCTCCTGTTTCTCAATAGTGGCTTGAGCTAGCCACTAATTAAATCTCAGTTTCTTCTTTCTTTCAATCACTTTTCTTTCTTCTATCACTGAAGTAGGATCACTTACATATTACAACAACCTACATGTATTTACACACAAATTAAATTGGTATTTTAAGCTAAAACAAGCCAACAAACCTGTGTCACTATATGATGCTACTGTGTTGATTTTGATTAAATTTGCTTGCATTGTCTTTTTGGTGGTAATTTTGCCGATGGAGTGAGGTTATTTATTTTCCCTCATAATGTTTATTATATTTATATATGGGCTATCTGATCGAATGGAATTGTGTCATGCTCTGTACTGTGATTAAACCATGATTAGGGTCACTTTAGTTATATAAAATTAGGATGTAACATGTGTTTACAAGATGAAACATTCAATAGTAATAATGATGAAGTGGTTTTATTTAATTTGGATTCTAATTGTGATTCGAGTTTAATACTCCGTATATATTATATAACTCTATAATTATCCTTATTCGAGATTATTTAGTATGGTTGGTTCCATTGTTCGAATTAATATTTGAATTCACAAATTAATGGACGTATCAATCTTAAACTAAGTTGTTGATTGCAAAAAAAAAAAATGTAATTTAGGTATAAAAAATAGTGAGCTTGCATCTCTCTTTTGTGTTTCTGTTGTTGTTTTTATTTTTCCCCTAGACTTTTCTTTTTCTATTTGAAATTTGATAGTAATGAGTGGTGGGGCTTTAAAGACTAGTGTGTGTGGTGTGTTATTTTATTTTATTTATTCTGTGGTTTTATACTATTATGTTCAAAAAAAGCAAAGTAGTACGATAGTAGTAGTTATTAAAAAATAGTAAATAATAATTAGTGAAATTTGTGTTTGACAGAGTTAAAATCCACTAGGGTTATTCATTTTTAATTTTTAACTTAATTAGTTAATTGATTAGTTAAGAAACTATTTGAATTGTAATGGGTTAAATGCTAGTTTTATTAACTTGTTTTTTCATTACTGCCAGGTAGCAGTTTTTCATTGGTGGTTGTGTTGGCTCCAGTGTAAGTGTTAATTTCTCCACTTTCAACTCATAAATTTAGTATTGTTGAACAAAAAATGAGCATTGAAATTTAACACATAAAAAATTATATTACAGGTCAACATTTTATCAAATTATTAAGAAGAAATCAGCCCAAGGTTTCCAATCGGAACCTTACGTGTTGGGTTTATTCAATTCCTCGCTTTGGCTGTACTACGCAGTAATCGAAGAAGATTATCTGCTTCTCTGCATAGTCAACTTATTTGATTGTGTGATGCAGATAATATATATTGTCTTATATATTTTTTATGCACCAAAGCCCCTAAGGGTTAGTATTAAAACTGTATTAATTGGGAAATTATAGATTTTACTCACTGAATTATATACTAATGTTGAATTTTGATTGCAGAACTCGACTCTCAAAGCATTCACTTTTTTGAACACGGGGTTGTTCACTTCAGTCTTTCTTGTCACATATTTTGTAGTGGATGGCACATTCCGTGTCAAAATTCTAGGATGCATTTGTGGTATCAGTTTAGTTGGTGTTTTCTTAAGAGACTTAAGTATTGTGGTGAGTAAACTAATTACTCTCACTTTTAAAAAAAAAACTACGTGTAAACATTTTACCTTTTTCTTTACCTTTTTATAGGTTCGAACTAAGAGTGTGGAGTCTATTCCCTTTTATGTACCATTTTTCCACACATTGAATGCCGGATTTTGGTTTGCATATGGTTGGTTTAATCAGGACCTTTTAATTATTGTAAGTAATTTTCATTTGTGAATTCTATCACTGTTTTAGATACTTTCAGCCATTAAATTTTATCTTAATTTCTTCTTTCTTGTCTTAATTGTCTAGATTCCAAATACTGCAATTTTGGTCTTGGGGCTACTCCACATGGTGTTATATGCAATGTACGAGAAGGTTAAAGAGGAAAGTCAACATACAGTGGAGCATGAGGAAAGCATGGTACAGGCCTAAAAGTTCCTTCTATGTATTGTTGCATTTCTTATGCTTCATTTCACGCCCTCTCTGTTCAACCTCCCCACTTGGAGTTTTTTCTGTTTGGGAATCATTTTGTTCTGGTTTTGAATTTTGGTTTCTTGTTAGCTTTTATCTATTCTGTATTTTACGTCTGTTTGGATGTGAAAGCTGGGTCCTTGGCTGCTCTGCTCTGTGCTATCTGTTGGATTGCTAGCGCCTAGCAGTTTTATTGCAAGTAGACTCGGGTTTTGTTCATAAATCTACTTTGGCTTCCCTTTTGTATTGAAATTGAAAGGGTCTTTTGTTTATATGATTATTAATTGTTTTGTTATTGGAGAGTTATGAGTTTGTTAATGCTTGGAGTCATTGGAAATCATTTGTGGTTGCCGCAGTAGATAGCTTATATGTGGTTTGGAATTTGGATAATCTATGGTGATTTGCATAAGGGAATCCTTTTTGTTTTGGGACAATTTTTAGTAATTTTCAGGATTCTGAATGAAGAACATTTTTATATGTTATAGCGCTAACATAAGAACTAAGAAGAACAAGACACTCCAAAATTCCTGAGTGACCTTGTTGAACAAAGACACGCCAGGGACACTCTGCATGTGTGTCCTTACTGGGTCAAGAAGAAAAAATATTACTTTTTCTTATAAAAATTCCTTCGATTTTAGTTATGTTTTTAATGATTTTCTTAGTTGTTATTTATTTTGAAAACTTAGAATAAACATAAAATATTCTTAAAAATAAATAGTATACACATAACAATATATTGATTAATGCCGTATTGTCCTAATTTTTCAAGAATTGTAGTACAAGAAAAGTGATATTTAGGGAGAAAAAAACTGAGAAAGTAAAAACGTAGAAGAAATTGCAAAGAAAATGGAATGAAATACTTAATAAGGAGAGAGAAAAAAAGACATAAAAAATATTTAATGAGAAGAGAGATAATGAGGAGACTATTAATTAGATAAGTATTTAATGTTGTAATGGATAATGTTGTTTTATTTTTATCCGTTAGATCTCTTATAAATCTAAGACTTAAAAAAGTGTAACTCTTATGGAGTTACACCAGGTGTAACTTGAACCTATATATATATATATATATATACTATCCTCAACTACAAAAAGAAAGAGAAAAAAAAAACTTAATATCCCCCCCTCACATAAATGCATAATACGCACTGCATTATACAAAATACTTTCTTTATTAATGAAAAGCGAATATACTATTTGGGGTATTTGGTAAGTGAGTTTGAATACACTTTTGAACATTTTAAACAATATTAGGTGTAACTTGAACCTCTATATATATATATATATATATATATATATTATCCTCAACTACAAAAAGAAAGAGGAAAAAAAAACTTAATATCCCCCCCTCACATAAATGCATAATACGCACTGCATTATACAAAATACTTTCTTTATTAATGAGAAGCGAATATACTATTTGGGGTATTTGGTAAGTGAGTTTGAATACACTTTTGAACATTTTAAACAATATTACATATATTTTTATGTATTTTTTTTACCCACACATATATAAAAAACACTTAAACATCGTTACTCTAACTCTTCCACCAAACACTCCTTCTGTGTGTGAATATGAGTTAGATTTTGGCATTGGTTTATTGACCAAACAAACCATATTAAAGATCTTAAGCTCGTCTCCCAAGGTGTATTAAAGGGCGATACAGTAAGATAAAGGAAAAGAGAGATGCTACGTCTACAACAATTTTACAACATTTTTACAACAAATCACAGGTGGTTAGTTGTTATTGGTTCAAATTTAAAACTAACACTAAGATTACTTTTTTGTCCCAACAATAACAACCAATAACAACCTGCCACTTAGAAAATGTTGTAAAAATGTTGTAGAAATGTTGTAGACATAGCATTTCTCTAAAGGAAAATCCCCGATGAGACAGTTGGCAATGTCAGTTGCTGGCTCAAACTGGTATAATTATTATCAAAATAAAGTTCAAAGATTAAAAGTAAACTAAAGTAATATACTAATAAATACTACATCAAATGTGCTCTCAAATCCAAAAAATATAAAAATAAATACTACATCAAATACTCTACAACAACAAACAATAGAAGCGGTGAAGAAAGTGTTTATTATATTAAGCAAAAAGGCTTGGGAGAAGAGCTTGGGGAGGTGTGTTTTAATTAATATATTTACAGTAGCAGTGGCGGTGGTTAATCATCAAAAGCCCTCATTTTTATGCAAGCGTGGGTTATAAATGCAGGACCTTTGCCATTACTCTTTTCTCTTTCAAAATACGTACTACATTACATTACACTGCTCATCGGCTGCTTCTTCTTCTTTTTTTTTTTTTTTTTTTTTGAATCCTACTCATCGCCTTAATTTCTCTTTGGACAGCCTCTTTAGAGCATCCGGTGGAGCTAAAAATATAACTATTTAGTCTCATAAAAAATTATTTTATTTATTTATATGTTGCAAGAGTGAATCTATTTTAACTTTTAATATAATAAAATAATATAAACATCATAATAAAATAATACTAGCCTCTAAGCACGCGCATAATGAAGTAAAATAAATAAATACGTGGGGTGAGTTTTGTAAATTGGAGGAATTTTAAAACTAATAAAAAAGTAATCCTTTTTCAAAAAAATAAAATAAAAGAGTAATCCTATTTTAAGGGAGTTAATGAGTAGAAATAAGAATTTAAATCAACGTAAAAGAAGGCATTCAATGTAAAAATAGAAATTTATTTTTTTTGTCAATTTACTATTTTAACATTTTTTTTTTTTTGGAAACCTATTTTAACACCATTTTTAAGTTTTAAGTTTTAGGTAAATGTATTTTTTAGAACAAAAAAAAGTTGTAACTAACTTGCTTTTGTCAATTTATTATTTTAACCCTATTTTTAAATTATTTAAATGATTGGTTAATTAATTTAAGGATATTTTTAACAGAGAAAAAAAGCAATAAACTAACTGTGGGGTCCCACCATATTAACTACTCTGGCCCACTCTATACCCGGCCCAAGGCCCACGCCGAGGATGATATAAAGGCCGAGGATAATAGGAAAGAGCCCAAATCATCCAAAGGCCTCGCCGAAGATGTCCACATCCTCGGCACACCAACTTTGATAAAGGGAAAATATCCCTCGTCCATTAAATGAACACTACCAACATCCTGACCGTCTTAATGGTGAGATGACCTGCAAACCCTAATGCTTCAGTCACTTCAACTATTAGAAAGTCTGCAAAGGCGGCTAGGAACTAATATAAAGCCTGCAAATACGGGTGATGGGACAAACCCCTGTATATAGAAGTTCAAATAATTGACAAATGGATAGTTAAGATTAACTATAACAATACTGTATAACCAAGAAGGGGGGGGGGGAGAAAAAAGAGGACTCTCGAAGAAAAATAAATCCTCGGCCTGAGCCGAGAACAAATACGCTTTACAAACACTTAACCAAATGGATGATCACTCTCTACAAAAATACTCAGCCAAATTTCTTTGAGAAGGTTCCTATGAATCTCATGTTATCTATCATTTGTTATAAACTTCATATCAACTGTTGTTTACTTCGGTGATGCCAAGCCCTTTTACCTACACTCTACAAATTTTAATTGTTCAGGGTCCATTACAAATTAAGTCCTCACAATTGGCGCCCACCGTGGGGCGGGATTTGTGCGCTAGCAAGTGCGGTGGTCGGTGGAAAGAAATTAAGAGCAACACGTTCAAAAATAATACACCAAAGCAATACAATCTACAGCAACTACATTCATTCAGAAGTCAGCAATCACAAGAACAAGAGTATGCGAAAAATAAAAAGAGACAAAACAAGTCTACTTTTTTTAATTTATATATGAAGAAAAATTACATCTTTTACAAGTGATGCCCGTGGGACTTGTTCTAAAAGCTAACTACAAAGGCAGACGCTTAACAAAGCTGGCAGAGGAACAAAAGATAAAAAAGAAGGCTCGTTGAGGAACAAAAGATAGAAAAGAAAGCTCGTTGAAGAACAAAAGATAGAAAAGAAGTGAAGGAAGAGAGGAGGAAAGGTAAGAAAGAAAGCTGGCAGAGGAACAAAAGATAGAAAAGAAGGCTGGATGAGAAGCAAGAGAAGAGGAAATGAAGAGGAGAAGGCTCGTTGAAGAGCAAAAATAGAAGAGATAAAAGGGGAAAGGAAAAAAGAAGGCAACATGGAAGATAGAAGAGGCCGCGGCACAGGACAGCTCCACTTCTGGGTTCCACCTGGTTTCCCTCTCACCCCCATTGCTGCCGGCTTGGAGGGTCACTAACCCATACCCTAGGGAAGGAGGTTACGTTCTTTCTGGATCCTCCTCCAAATGGCAAGGAGGGTCCCACCTCTGGTTAGGTTGAAAAGAAGGAGAATCTTCGGACTTCTCCTACCCCAACCCCAGTATGACGTACGGGGTCGGAGTGCTATCCTCAGCTCCTGATAGGGGCTCAGCATCCTCGGGAACGCCCTTCCCAAGGGCCAACTCATTTGAAGGGGCTCAAACTGCTATTTCTTGCGGAACCTCTAGGCAATATTATGGGGAGAAGTTTAAGAAGGATGTTTGTCAAAATGTGAAGGAAAAGGTTGCCCCAGGAACGCCTTTTATAGAGGGCAAAAGGTTGGTGAGAGCCAACCCACATTAATTCCAAGGGAGAGATTTCCGGATGGCCATAATTCCGCCCAAATTCCTAGGGAGCTTACCCGCCGTTAGATCTTCGTAAGCCCACTACTGACATTAATGATGAGGCGCCTCATTAACGAGGGGGCACCGAAGCGTCAAAACGCGTCACCCAATCGGCCCAAGAGACGCCTCGTATTCAGACGGGTCATGTCAAACGAAGAGGCGGAACAGAGTAAGGTCTTATCCTACCCCAACTCCAGCTTGCGTGTGTTATTATGTTGCGTGAAAAAGTGTATTTGTTTAATGTTTATTATAGATTATAGCGATGTAGAATTAAATGGCAACAGATAAATAGATAAGATAATAAATAAATGAGAAAACTAGGTATTGGACAGAATCAAGGCATTGCATGATCTTCGGACCTAAACCTCTGGGGAAACCAGATACTTCAGATGATAAATGAGAAAACTAGGTACTGGACAGAACCAAGGCATTGCATGGTTCTCGGACCCAAGCCTCTGGGGAAACCAGATACTTCAGATGATAAATGAGAAAACTAAGTACTGGACAGAACCAAGGCATTGCATGGTCCTCGGACCCAAACCTCTGGGGAAACTAGATACTTCAGATGATAAATGAGAAAAATAAGTACTGGACAGAATCAAGGCATTGCATGGTCCTCGGACCCAAGCCTCTGGGGAAACCAGATACTTCAGATGATAAATGAGAAAACTAGGTACTGGACAGAACCAAGGCATTGCATGGTCCTTGGACCCAAGCCTTTGGGGAAACCAGATACTTCAGATGATAAATGAAAAAACTAGGTACTGGACAGAACCAAGACATTGCATGGTCCTCGGACCCAAGCCTCTGGGGAAACCAGATACTTCAGAATAAAAATCAAGTGTTGGACAAACTTAAGCACTGCGAAGTCCGAGGACTCAAGCCAATAGAGAGACCACTCCCTCATCGAATACTAAGTGCTAAGAAAAGCCAAAGTCTTGCACGGTCTTCGGACCCAAACCTATGAGGAAACTGGTCACTATAGGGCAATATGAACGCTGAACAGAACCAGGGTCTTTGTATTGATCACGAGCCCAAATCTACGACGAAGCCAACCCCTTTTTGTGCTAAATAATGAGCCCTATCTGGGACGAAAACCACGAGATATTGAACGCTAAAGCACAAACGACTCAAACCTACAATTCCTAGAAGAACTAGTAAGAAACCCAGACAAGAAAGTATACTCTGGAAAAAGAAAAAACTTGTAACAACAAGGAAAAACTCCTCGGACGGCCCCTTAGCGCCAAAAGGAGATTACAAGAGCAGGTGAAGTAACGGAAACACTAACAGAAAGGCAGGGCTCAACAGGGCGCGAAAATACGCCGAGGAAGTCAAAATCCTCCTCCCCGCCCAAGGGGACGTGCAGCAGAATTTTGAGGGACTATTGTGGGGTCCCACCATATTAACCACTCTGGCCCACTCTATACCTGGCCCAAGGCCCACGCCGAGGATGATATAAAGGCCGAGGATAATAGGAAAGAGCCCAAATCATCCAAAGGCCTTGACGAGGATGTCCACATCCTCGGCACACCAACTTTGATAAAGGGAAAATATCCTTCGTCCATTAAATGAATGCTACCAACATCCTGACCGCCTTAATGGTAAGGTGACCTGCAAACCCTAATGCTTCAGTCACTTCAACTATTAGAAAGTCTGCAAAGGCGGTTAGGAACTAACATAAAGCCTGCAAATACGGGTGATGGAACAAACCCCTGTATATAGAAGTTCAGATAATTGACAAATGGATAGTTAAGATTAACTATAACAATACTATATAACAAAGAAGGGGGGGAGAAAAAAGAGGACTCTCGAAGAAAAATAAATCCTCGGCCTGAGCCGAGAACAAATACGCTTCGCAAACATTTAACCAAAGGGATGATCACTCTCTACAAAAACACTCAGCCAAATTTCTTTGAGAAGGTTCCTATGAATTTCATGTTATCTATCATTTGTTATAAACTTCATATCAACCGCTGTTTACTTCGGTGATGCCAAGCCCTTTTACCCACACGCTACAAATTTTAATTGTTCAAGGTCCATTACAAATTGAGTCCCCACACTAACCTTATGACTACTCTTAATGTATACAGACATGAGCACAAACTTCCCAGATATATTTTAACACAACACAAACATCCACCACCACGAGAAATTATAGAGTCTTCTGGTGGACCATGTCACTTGTCCACCATTCTACTAAAAAACTTCTATTTGTTTAAAATTTACTGAGTCAGTAATTAATTTCTGTTTAAAAAAATTTTCTAACTAACAATTTTAAACAAGTGGCAGTTTTTTAGTGGAATGGTGGACCACATCACTTGTCCACCATGTGGATCTTATAATTTCTCCACCACCACCACCAATCCACAGTAGGAAAAAAAAAAAAAAAAAAAAAAAACCTCAAATCCTCAATCTTTTTCCTCAATCCAGACCAAACAAAATCACCAACTGGAGACAAACCCAGCACAAATCGGAGACAAACCCACGTGTCGATGCTACCCACGCTGTCAACATCCTCGCCGATGCTTTGGTTTCCGATTACGCTACATCTCTCTCTCGGCTTCGATCTCATCGCTCTACCTGTGGGCCTGAGCGGATGGCAGATCGGCGGCGTGGGTCTGAGGTGGATGGCGACGTGGGTCTGAGGCTGATCGGCGACTTGGAACGGCTGGTGGGTCGGTGACGTCAAGTTTTGGTGGCGGCAACGTTGACGATGAGTCAGGCCGGCGGCGGTAAACAGAGTGAGCTTGAGAGTGTTGGGTGCTAGTTTAGAACAATATGGCTAGGAGTAGAATTTAGTATTTAAGCTGCTGTTATGCTAAAAAAAAAAACAGAGTATTGCAGAGGCTCTCTTGCTAAATTTCGGATATTCAACTTCATTTACAACTCACATCTATATATAGATGTGTTAAGGAGTTTAGGATGACTACAAGCTTCAAGAACACTATGGAAGTTTGCTTCTTTTCTCTTTAATTGACACTTGTCCATGAGGTGTTTACTTGCATGCTTGCTTGGTGCTAGATTCTTCATTTGTTGACACTTAGATTTCAGTTGCTTCTTTCTTTGACACATAGGGAGCCACTTGTCAATTACAAATTATATTTTAACACCCCCTCTAAATTTGTAATTCTCACATTTTTCTTGAACTCTTCCAGTTTTTTGGAAGTACCAACTTTTGTAAAAACATCTGCTAGTTGCTCATTTGTGTTGACAAAGTTGAGCTGTATTTCTTCTTCTTGCACCAATTTTCTAATGAAGTGATGGCGGAGTTCAATGTGCTTTGTTCTACTGTGAAACACCGAATTTTTGGTCATAGCAATGGCTGACATGTTGTCATAGTATGAACGATTTTAGACCCCTAAAAAACAACCAGATTGCATAGCCTAGATTAATTAGCCAAGTTATTACTTAGTCAAATTATGCAATACTAGGTTAAAACAATAAAATAATCATATCATGTATATAAAACATATAAAGCAGCGGAAATAATAAAGAATACAATGATATGATCACCCACGAAACCACACGGTAAAAACCTGGGGAGGATTTGACCCACCGATCCTCAAGGCAAACTAGAATTCACTATGAAAAAATTGAAGTTCTTACAAAAGGACTACAAGCTCCCCGCTCGACTTCCTAATGCTACCCACCAGTAGAACTTACTGACACAACCACGTGCAAGTTTCGAATCCACGGACTCCTTCTTTCTTGATTTCTTTAATCAGCTACAAGCTCCCCGCTTGTTTTTTTTTAAGTTCCAATGGTTGCAACTATAATGATCTTCAAGATGTTGAAATCATCTCTACCTTGAAAACCCTAAGTTTTGTGTAAATGAAAGCTCCTCTAAGATCTCACAAGAGATTCACACAAAACAGCAATGTATGAGCAACAATAAAATATGAAGCACCTTCAAAAACGTGGCTAGGGTTTAGTTTATATACCTAGGGTAAAAACATAAAACCCTAAACGTTTAATGAAGTAGGGCTGAGTTGGAAATTCTGCAGAAAATTCAACCTGTGCGATTTTCGATCGATCGAGCCTGTCCTTCGATCGATCGAGCCAGGCCGAAAGTCCCAAAGACTTCTGCAGCCACTCGATTCCAACTTTACATTAATGAACCAACTTTGAGCAAGCCTAAATAAGACTAAATACATTGTTTTGATCATGGTTTGCTAATATTACAAATTAGAGTTCTAAATACATAAAATTCTAAGACCTTAGAACCTAACAAACTCCCCCTTTAGCAATCCGTGACAAAACACAAACAATAAGCTCAAAATTTACAAGTAAAAAGCCCTTTACAAAAAGTAATGCTCATAAACCAAATTCAATCCTAACTACTATCCATCAGTTGCAAGTGTAGACAGCAGCCAAGTCGAATGCACCTGTATATTCCTGAAACACTCAACAAATGCATAAACGCATGTGTGACAGAAAAACAGAAAATCAACAAATATGTAATCTAACTCTCCCCCTATGTTAGATACACCAAAAATAAACACATTCTTGAAAGTTCACACAGCATATAATAAAGACATATATCAATGAATAACTCATAAATATAAATCAATAAACAGTGAACACATAGAATCAAGAATCATATATATAAAAAATGTATTTCCCTACAAGTATAGCCCAAAAAGAAAGTATACATAGTGAAGCACCTAGATACAATCTAATCTTAAAAACTCCACTAGCTCCTCAAAAAGTAACAAAAACTCCCCCTAGCTACAAAAACCCCTCTACAAGCTTCAAACTCTACTCTCCCTTTTTGTGACGGAATGCCAAAGGACATCACAAGCCATCATCAAAAGGAGGTGGTGAGGATGAACGAAGATGCGCCAAATCCGCTCTTAGAGCACGAATCTCATCAAACAAGTCCACTAAAAGCTGACCATGAGCCGCCTGAACGGTCATGACAGTCTCCAAGGTACGACGAACATCGAAGTCAGCCCCAGGAGGTAGAGGAACAGCAGAAGCAGCACCTACAGGATCAGGAACAGCCTCACGAGCAGGACCTGTAGAAGAAGAAGGGGGTGCGGTACTAGAAGGCTCAGACCTAAAGTG
The DNA here is from genome assembly GCA_023736055.1 of Quercus glauca. Taxonomy (NCBI): domain Eukaryota; kingdom Viridiplantae; phylum Streptophyta; class Magnoliopsida; order Fagales; family Fagaceae; genus Quercus; species Quercus glauca. The sequence goes on along the minus strand of CM043317.1, from coordinate 212,474 downwards.
TTTAGAGCCAGCTCAAAGATGAGCAGCCCTCTGTTTAAGGAAAGAGGCACCTATGGGAGCAATCACATGAACGAGCTCAGAAGAAGGGAAATCATCTAAACCAAGATGAAGCAAAATCCTATGAATAAAGACAGGATGAACAAGAGCATGAGCAGTAGATGAACTCTTATAAACTTCGTTCAAAGAACGAAGAAAAAGGTGAGGAAAACTGATATGAGCATTAGTGACAAGAGCATATAAAAAGACACACCTCTCGAAAGGAATGGTGTGCAGATGAGAAATGGGCCAAAGAAAGTGACAAGCTATCCTAAAGAAGAGATAGACAGTCTTAGGAAGCTCAGCGGTGGTGATCCTAGGATTAGAACCCTACTGGATAGAAGATCCAGTGATGTAAGACATGACATCACTCAGCTCAGGTGACTCATCATAAGGATAGGCAGGGTGCTGTACCAAAGGTACCCCTAGAGCATCAGACACTACTGTAGGAGTAATGACATACTCTATGTTTCGTATCCAACTCTTAACTAGAGTGTTGGAATCATAGACACGGATAGAGATGTTCAAGAAGAACTCTCTAATCAGGGTAACTAGAGGAGGAGGATCAGAAACATCCAGCAGTGGTAACCAGCCCCTACGCTCAAAGTTTGCCCTAATGGCAGGATCAACCTCATCTAAGGTGACAGAACACTCAACCCAAACTTTTCTCTTAAGGTTTAGAGTCTCATAAATCTCTTGGTTTTTCTCACTCGGAAACCTCTCACTATCAAAGGAAGGTGGAGGAGGAGAAGGAGAGGGAATAGTCCTACGGGCTCTAGTCTTCCTAGGCATGGGGCTAAGGAAAGGACAGAGATACAAGGAAAAACCAAAAAGAATAAAACAAAACTAAGGGCAGACTACAAGTTAACACAAAAAAAAATAATAGAATAAAAATCTATATGATGCATGAACAAATACAATGCCATGATGCATGTACTAATGCAGTAAACAGGTTCAAATTAAGTTCAATTACACAAAATTGGCTCGAACATAGAGTTTCTAACAAAAACCCTAAAAAATTTGAAAACCACTTGAAAAATTTTGCAGCAAATTGATGAATTAATCATTACACAATGTTGAAAACAGATTAGAATAACTAATTTCATCAATACAACAAGCCAATTTCATCAATTAAAGTTTAATTGAACAAAATCCCCAATTCGGATCAATTAGAAACCCTAGAATTTTCAATTTTTCACCAAACTCAAAATTGATCAAATTAACAGGTAAGGATTATGTTTATGATGTGTCCCCACAAAAACACAATGATCAATTGCACAAAATAGAGCTTGATTCAATAGAAAATCCCAAAAATGCTAAGTCCGAAAATCTCCCTTAAATGTATGGATTCATGCATGAAATCATGAAAATAAATTCAAAAAGATGGGTAAAATAGACATACCGGCTTGAGGAAAGAGAATCCTTGCAAAAAATCCGGAGGAAAACGACAAAAATTTGAACTATTGAGCTTGCCAAGTCGGAGAGAGAAAGAAAGTTTGAAAAACTTTTTGAAATAGAACTTTAAAAAAGTCAGATCTGGACTTTTTAAAAAAACTTTTCCACGATCTTCGATCGATCGAAAATTACATTCGATCGATTGAATGAGACAGTCATTTTGAAACAATTTAAAACACTTTTTCGATCGATTGAAAATCAGGATGGATGGATCGAACTAGGTAGAGGTTCACAAAAATTTCGAGAAAAAAACACTGTTTTGAAAAACACAAACCTAATTTTGAAAAACAACTCCTCAAAGCATTTGAACAACAAAATCAAAATGCATGAGTATGAGATGGAATGCTTTTTCAAAAACCCAAATTTTTAAACCCAATTTTCTCAAAAACAAGTTTCAATCATTCTCTCATTGAATTTTCTCAAGCAACAAATATGTTGTGCACAAATCTCAAGATATTTTCAAACTTGGTTGGTCAGACCAAAAACACACACACTAGCATTTACAGTGTTTAATAAAAAGTAACTTGTGTAGTGTGTGATACTAGCAAGAACTTGAGATACATGTGAGGTGATATGTGAATAGTAATCAAACACAAAGTGTAACGACCCCGCCCCAACTGTGTAGATATTGTCCGCTTTGGGTCCCATACCCCTCACGGTTTTGTTCTTCCCCAGGTTGCGCTAGGGAAAAGGCCTCTACACATTGAAGGGAGGTCATTCCTTATAAACACATTCTCATATGCTTCCCTAGGCGATGTGGGATTCCATGGAATGCAAGACCCCTCTTTTTGGGTCACTACAATCCACCCCCCTTACGAGCACACGCGTCCTCGCGTGTGGGACCCACACTTCCGGCCAGGGTATGGCTCTGATACCATCTGCAACGACAGAGCCCCTACAGTTCCCGACTACCGTGTGCACATACTTCAGCCCAGGCTTAGGTTCCTGAGTTTTCACAAGCTTCTGGGGTAAAAGCTTGTGCACACGTTAGGGGTTGCCCATCACTTATGAACCTTTGCTTTGGTCGCTCACTTTGCGATGTGGGATCAGGACTTTTAGGCTTAGATCCCCGGGTGAGGGGATCTAAGCCTAAAAGTCCTGATCCCACATCGCAAAGTGAGCGACCAAAGCAAAGGTTCATAAGTGATGGGCAACCCCTAACGTGTGCACAAGCTTTTACCCCAGAAGCTTGTGAAAACTCAGGAACCTAAGCCTGGGCTGAAGTATGTGCACACGGTAGTTGGGAACTGTAGGGGCTCTGTCGTTGCAAATGGTATCAGAGCCGAGGTCGGCTCTCCTCTTGAAGATGTGGTAGGGTGAGGGGATCTAAGCCTAAAAGTCCTGATCCCACATCGCAAAGTGAGCGACCAAAGCAAAGGTTCATAAGTGATAGGCAACCCCTAACGTGTGCACAAGCTTTTACCCCAGAAGCTTGTGAAAACTTAGGAACCTAAGCCTGGGCTGAAGTATGTGCACACGGTAGTCGGGAACTGTAGGGGCTCTGTCGTTGCAGATGGTATCAGAGCCATACCCTGGCCGGAAGTGTGGGTCCCACACGCGAGGACGCGTGTGCTCGTAAGGGGGGTGGATTGTAGTGACCCAAAAAGAGGGGTCTTGCATTCCATGGAATCCCACATCGCCTAGGGAAGCATATGAGAATGTGTTTATAAGGAATGACCTCCCTTCAATGTGTAGAGGCCTTTTCCCTAGCGCAACCTGGGGAAGAACAAAACCGTGAGGGGTATGGGACCCAAAGCGGACAATATCTACACAGTTGGGGCGGGGTCGTTACACAAAGTCTACACAATTCATCACATAGAATTTAAAAGAGACTATCACCTAAAGAGTTACATCCTATAACTCTCACATCTCCTAGAACAAAAGCTTGCAATCATGTAAGTTTTTTGCATTTTTGCCTCTTATTTATATGAATTGGCATCAAGCCTAATAGTACACACCGGTTTGAATTAAGTGAATTGACATCAAGCCTAATAGTACACACTAGTTTTAATTTAATTGAGGCTACACCTTATGTTCTTTTTATGCATATGCTACACTTTCTCGAGCACAAAATCTTATGATATGCACTAAGGTGTTCATGATTGGCTAGTGAACAGTGGTGAGATGGTTATTTATGCCTTTCTCAAAAGGATCAAGTCCGACAGTTAAAGAACATGTGACTTCAAGATTAAGACAAAGTGATTAAAAACCACACACATCTTTCCCACACAACATGCACTACAAAGTTTCAACTAGTCAAGTGCAAAATATAAGCTCATCAAAGCTAAACAAGGTACATAAGACATGACATGTGTAAAAAGATTGACCAACCTTATTTTCAAAAATCAAGAAAAATAGTGTCAAATATAGTTTTGCTTTCCCTTTTTTTTTTTTTTATTTATTAAAAGAGAAAACAAAGAAATCCTAGAATGAAATGCATGAATGTAATGCAATGCAAATCCTAAAAAAAAAAAAAAACACAAATACCAAAGAACAATGGTCACAAAAGAATAGAGCAATGAAGCACAAGGACCATGTCAGAAAGACTCAGTTAGTTCGAGTCTTTTGCATCCAAAACTTTTTAGATGCACCACGAGCATTGGAGTTCTTATTCACATTTGAGTGATTCCCAACTCCAAGATTGGAATAAAGTTTTAACACTTTTACCAATTCACCAATTAGTGCCATAGGATCTTGTGCTTGAGGCACAGACACTTTTGGTTTATTTGCTCTTTTATCAGCTTGAAGTTTGAAACAATTTGGACAAATGTATCCAGACTTTCCACAGTAATGACAAACCCAAGCAGGTTTACCATGCATCTTGTCCTTAGATTTGGTAGGCTCCTTAGGTTTAGATTCTCTTAAGTCTACCCTAATCTTCTTAGGTGGTGAAACTTCTATAGGTTTAACAACCTCACTCATAGGGGGTTTAACAGTTTCACTCACAACCTCACTCACAGAAGGTACAGAAGTAGATGACGGAATAAAGACAGTGGAATGGGGTGCAGAATCAAAGATGCTTTCAACATATCCTAACCTAGATTTATCAGAATGATACTTTTGAACATTCAGCATGTGATCAAGTTTAGAACTAGCAGATCTAGCAACAGATAAATCATGTTCCAAAGTTCTAACTTTATCAAGCAAAAGCATGTTCTCAGATTTAACATTATTCAAAAGATCGTTAGCATCAAACAATTTAACAAGCAAATTTTTCTTTTCAAACTCAAGAGAATCAATTTTCTTTAGGCCAAGTTTAACTTTCATAGCATCCTTTGCAGCAATTTTGCAAAGTTTGTTGTAGGCCTCTTGAAGATCTGCATCTTTAGAGAGTTCCCCATCAGAAGGGTTTTCCTCAGCAGATATGCTTTCATTGACTATAGCAGTAGACGTGAAAGCAATGAAGTTTTTATCCTTGTCACCACCGGACTCATCATCAGAAACCTCATTATCACTAAGAGTTACAGCCATAACTTTACCCTTAGTCCTCAAGAATGTAGGACATTCAGATTTAACATGATCATATCCTTGACAGCCAAAACACTGAGGACCCAAAGAATTATTTGAAGATTGACCAACTTTTTCTCTAGGTTTTTCAAAGTTATTAACCTTAGTGGGATCATTCTTCCTAAAATTTCTAAGTTCAGCAGTGTAAGTACCTCTAGCCTTTCTGTTGGTATTCCTAAGAAAGTTTTTAAAGTTTTTGGCAAGATACGCAATCTCTGTAGCAGAGAGCTCATCATCAAATCCACCACCTTCAACATCATCAACTGACTTAAGAGCCATTGATTTGGATTTGTTCACTTTAGGTAGGTCAGACTCATAGGACTGAAGAGATCCTACAAGCTTATCAATAGGGATGGAGTCCACATCCTTACTTTCAGTAATGACAGTCACTTTGGGTCTAAAGTCTTCAGTTAAAGATCTAAATATCTTCCTAACAATTTTAGGTTGATCATAGACTTCATCCAAATTAAAAGCAGAATTAACAATGTCATTCAATTTAGCATAGAATTCATCAAAAGATTCATCATCAGACATTCTAATGCTTTCAAATCTAGAAGTTAATTGCTGCAGTTTATTTATCTTAACTACCTTTGTGCCTTCATGCACAGTTTGGAGGATTTTCCATGCAGTATGAGCAACCTCAACATTTGAGATCCTCTTAAATTCCTCCATTGAAACAGCATTGAAGATGGCATTCATAACTTTGCTATTGAAGCCTGCTGCTTCTTTTTCAGAAGTTTGCCACTCACTCACAAGAGTAGTGGGTTTCTGCCATCCGTATTTAACGGAATTCTAAACCCTCTCATCAATAGATTTCAGGAATGCTTTCATCCTTACTTTCCAATAAGCATAGTTGTTTCCATCAAAGTGAGGAGGAACAAACAGAGAGTGTTCATGCTCCATGACAACAGGGGTTAAGGATCAGCTCAGAGATAAAAAATCTCAAACAAAAGAGCAACCCACTCTGATACCACTTAAACGGTTTTAGACCCCTAAAAAACAACCAGATTGCGTAGCCTAGATTAATTAGCCAAGTTGTTACTTAGTCAAATTATGCAATACTAGGTTAAAACACTCAAATAATCATATAATGTATATAAAACATATAAAGTAGCGTAAATAATAAAGAACACAATGATATGATCACCCAAGAAACCACACGGTAAAAACTTGGGGAGGATTTGACCCACCGATCCTCAAGGCAAACCAGAATTCACTATGAAAGAATTGAAGTTTTTACAAAAGGACTACAAGCTCCCCGCTCGACTTCCTAATGCTACCCACCAGTAGAACTTACTGACACGACCACGTGCAAGTTCCGAATCCACGGACTCCTTCTTTTTTGAATTCTTCAATCAGCTACAAGCTCTCCGCTTGTTTTTCTTTAAGTTCCAATGGTTGCAACTATAATGATCTTCAAGATGTTGAAATCATCTCTACTTTGAAAACTCTAAGTTTTGTGTAAAGGAAAGCTCTTCTAAGATCTCACAAGAGATTCACACAAAACAGTAATGTATGAGCAACAATAAAATATGGAGCACCTTCAAAAACGTGGCTAGGGTTCAGTTTATATACCTAGGGTAAAAACATAAAATCCTAAACGTTTAATGAAGTAGGGCTGAGTTGGAAATTCTGCAGAAAATTCAACCTGTGCGATTTTCGATCGATCGAGCCTGTCCTTCGATCGATCGAGCCAGGCCGAAAGTCCCAAAGACTTCTGCAGCCACTCGATTCCAACTTTACATTAATGAATCAACTTTGAGCAAGCCTAAATAAGACTAACTACATTGTTTTGATCATGATTTGCCAACATTACAAATTAGAGTTCTAAATACATAAAATCCTAAGACCTTAAAACCTAACATAGTAGATGATGGTTGGCATCTCTTCATTCTATTGCATGTCTGAAAGAATTCTTCTTAGCCATACAGCTTCATATGCTGCATCTGTTGCTGCTATGTATTCGGCTTCGGCTGATGATAATGCAACGGTTTTCTGCTTCTTTGAGGACCAAAAAATTGGTTTTGTACCTAGGCAAAATAAGTAACCAGAAGTGCTCTTGCGGTCATCAATTGAACCTGCCCAATCGCTATCTGTATATCCCACTAGCTTGCTGTCTTTTTCTTTCACATATTTGAGACCAAGTTTCTTTGTATCATTTAGGTAGCGTAGAATTCTTTTTGCTGCTATGAGGTGGATTTTGCTTGGTTCATTCATGAATCTGGAAATAAGACTGACTGGTTGCACAATATCTGGCCTTGTGTTTGTTAAATAAATTAAGCTTCCAACCAAACTTCGATAATTTCTTGCATCAACTTTTTCTGCACCATCGTCTAAGTGCAATTTCTCATTGAATGCCATTGGGGTGGATACTGGTTTGCAATTATTCATTTGGAACCTTTTAAGTAGATCTTGTAGATATTTTTCTTGAGAAATAAATATTTCTCCTTTGCATTGACGTACTTGGATCCCTAGAAAATATTTCATCATTTCATATTCTTTCATCATTGCTCCTTTAAATTCTGCAACCATCTATGGGTTTGTACTTGCATAAATAAGATCATCAACGTATAAACAAACTAAAAGAAAATCTTTTATACCTTTTTTCTTGACATATAGTGATGGTTCCATTTAGACCTTATCTTCTTTTCCTTTCTGCACATAGCCTAGAGGTTGTTCCACATATACCTTATTCTTCAAGTTCTCCATTTAAGAATGCTGCTTTTACATCCAGTTGGAAAACTTGTAGCTCCATTTGGGCTGCTATGGCCCGGACAGTTCTGATAGTTTCCATGCGAGCAACTGGTGCAAAAGTTTCATTGAAATCCACACCTGGTTGTTGTGAGTAACCTTTTGCCACCAATCGAGCCTTGTGCTTCTGAATTGAACTATCTTCTTTGTACTTGGTCTTATAGACCCATTTTAGCCCGATTACTTCTTTGTCTTCAGGATGATCAACAAGCTCCCATGTGTTGTTCTTTTCAATAGTTGCAATTTCATCATTCATTGCTTTTATCCATACTTCTTCTCTAGCTGCATCTTCAAAATTTTGAGGCTCACATGCAAAAAATGCAACATCACAGGATTCATAAATTTCTTTGAGAGACCGTACTCTTCCTGGTGGAGTTTCAAACTCTGAAGATGTTCCAATTGAAGGACTTGCTCTTGCTGATGGGCTGTGGCTTGGACTTGCACTTGGAGTTGATTGAGAACTTGAACCTTCTTGATTTGTCACTGGTTCAATAATCTCTAACATCTTAAGGCCCTTGATTGGAATCGCTTTCCCAATTCCATGTTGCTGATTCATCAAAAATAACATCACGAGAAATCACCATCTTGTTTGTTTTGGGATTGTAAAGGCGGTAGCCTCTTGATTCATTGCTGTAGCCGACAAAGATTTTCTTTTCTCCTTTTTCATTGAACTTTTCTCTTTCTTGTTTTGGAATATGAGCATAAGCAACACATCCAAACACTTTTAGTTGATGGACTTGAGGTTTCTGTCCATGCCAAGCTTGATAAGGAGTCTTGTTCAGAACGACCTTTGTAGGAGACCTGTTTAAAATATAAATAGCAGTGTTAACTGCTTCAGCCCAAAAATTATTTGATAGCCCTTTCCATTTTAACATGCTTCGTGCCATTTCCACAATTGTACAGTTTTTTCGTTCTACCACGCTATTTTGTTGTGGAGTATGACGGATTGTGAGTTGTCTTTGAATGCCTTGCTCTTTGCAATATTTTTGGAAGGGTCCATAAATAAATTCTCCACTACAATCTGTTCTGAGAGTCTTCATTTTTCTGCCACTTTGTTTCTCTGCAAAAGCTTTAAACTGAAGAAAAACATTAAAAGCCTCTGATTTTTGTTTAAGAAAATATACCCGCATCATTCTAGTATAGTCATTAACAAATAAGAGAAAGTATCTATTATCATTGAGTGATGGGGTTCTTGTTGGTCCACAAATATTAGCATGCACCAATTCGAGTGGTGCTTGGGCTCTCCATGCAGTTTTTGGAAACGGGAGCCTATGCTTTTTTCCATAAATACAGCTTTCACAAACTTGATTTAGCTTATCAATAGGAGGCAATCCTAGAACCATATTTTTATCCTTCAACAATTTGAGGCCATTATAATTTAAATGTCCATATCTTAAATGCCACAAATATCCTTCATCTATTTTTTCAGTCTTGAAGGCAAAATTCTCAGGTAGTGGCATAGTGAGAGAAAAACATTTTTAGAATTCATCTTTACTTTTGCCATTATGGAATTATTCGTCTTATCTATGATTGTCCCTTCATCATCATCAAAATTTATTTTGTAGCCTTTCCTTAATAGTTGTCCAAGACTTAAAAGATTTGCAGCTAAACCAGGAACAAAATGCACATCATAGATAAGTTTGGAGTTACCTCCTTTTGATTCAACAGCTACTAGACCTTTTCCTTTGATGTCATGAAATTTTCCATCTCCAAGCTTCACTTTGGATGTGTAGCCTTCATCAAGACTCACGAAAAATTCTTTGCTTCCTGTCATATGATTACTGCAAGCACTATCCAGATACCATGTACTTCTTAGTTCTTGTTGTACAGACATACATGAGAAAAACACTTGTGCATTTTCAGCTTCCTTAGTGAAGTTGGCATCATGTTCTTCTTTAGCACTTTTATCACCTTTATACCAGCAGTCTCTTTGAGAGTGATTTGGGATTTTACACTTTGTGCATCGAAAATAACAATTTTTGGACTCATGTCCAGATTTTTTACAGGTTATGCATTGAGAGTCAGAGTTACTAGAAAAATTTCTTTGGCTTGAAAAACTTCTTTGGCTTGAAAAACTTCTTTTTCCTCTGCCTCGACCTCTAAAATTCTGTTTTCCTCGTCCTCCTCCAGTTTGATTCCTTTGTTGGGAGGAACCGCTGGCTTTATTTTCTTGTTCATTTTTTGTGTTTTTATTGTCTGTACTTTTCACTTTAGATTGAAATGCTTGTTCAAAAGATTGAGTAGAAAATCTACCCATCCTTTTTTCATGTGCTTCAAGAGATCCATAAAGCTCAACTAGTGTAAGCTTTGATAAATCTTTAGCTTCTTTAATTGCAGCAACCACATGTTCAAATTTTACTGACAAACTTCTCAGTATTTTCTCTACAATTTTTTGATCATTTATATTATCACCATAGCCTCTAATCTGATTTATTATTGCTGACACTTTAGAGAAAAATTCTTGCACAGTTTCATTTTCTTTCATTTGCAAGTTTTCAAATTCTCTCCAGAGATTCTGTAGTTTAATAGAAATTACTTTATCATAGCCACTAAATTGCTTTTTTAAAATCTCCCATGCTTCTTTAGATTTAGTTGCACCAGAAATTCTAGGGAAAATAGTCTTACTTACCCCTTGCTGGATGAAGAGTAGAGCCCTTGCATCTTTTTGCTTGTTTTGCTTGTACTCCTTTAGCTTTGCTGCTGCCAAAGTTGACAAATCTTCTGGCTGTTCATAGCCTTCTTCAATTAAATCCCACAAATCTTGTGAGATGAAGAGTGTCTTCATTTGTGTACTCCAAAAATCATAGCTCTCACCGGTGAAGATGGGAACAATGTTTTGGGCATAGTTGAAGGTGGCTATACTTGTACTTGCTGCCATGGTTTATGGTTGTCTGGTTTATAGTGCTGGCAACCTTGCTCTGATACCAAATTTGTTGGGTGCTAGTTTAGAACAATATGGCTAGGAGTAGAATTTAGTATTTAAGTTGCTGTTATGCTAAAAAAAACAAAGTATTGCAGAGACTCTATTGCTGAATTTCGGATATTCAACTTCATTTACAACTCACATCTATATATAGATGTGTTAAGGAGTTTAGGATGACTACAAGCTTCAAGAACACTACGGAAGTTTGCTTCATTTCTCTTTAATTGACACTTGTCCATGAGGTGTCTACTTGCATGGTTGCTTGGTGCTGGATTCTTCATTTGTTGACATTTAGATTTCAGCTGCTTCTTTCTTTGACACATAGAGAGCCGCTTGTCAATTACAAATTAATTGACAAATTACATTTTAACAGAGAGACCGGAGTTGAGAGAGATGAGCTTCAGATGAGATGAGAGTGATTGAGAGAGTGAGGCACAGTGTGATAAAAGAATGAAAAAAGAAGAAGCAAGTTGTATTATTTTAATCCCCGGCTGATTTTTTTTTTCTTTTCGCTCTCAGCTACCGTGCACAGTGCTCTTAGTCTTTATCTCAAGACTGCTTTTTTATTTTTATTTTCTCTCTCTCTCTCTGTAGCGTGACAGTGTACAGCAGGGTTTCTGAGCCAAAAGGACAGGAAGGGTTTGAACAAACAAAAGCCCAAATTCAATAAAAGTTGGGAGTGAAAACTGAAAAGGTTGAATGAACGGCAGAGTACCAAAAGTAGCTCAGAATCTCAAATGGGTATCTTTCTCTAGCCACTTTTTAGCTCTCTCCTCTCTCTCTCTCTCTCTCTCTCTCAGAGCTGGTCTGACTAGGGTTTGAATGGGTATTTATTATACTGAAATCAATGTTCTTTGTATAATTGACTGCTTCTTTCTCAGCTCTCCTTTGAACTGTCTTTTTAAGTTTCTCTGTCTTGGTTGGGCTTCTTTCGAGTATTTTTGGTACTTCCAAGTTCAGTGGTGGCTTTCGGAAATAGTAGCTTTTAAAGCTGTGGTTTCAGTGTTTGAGGTCAGTACTAGTTGATGTGGGTCTTTCTTGTTTACTTCTTCTAAGCTGCGTTCCGTGTAGTTAGTTTTACAGACTTACATGATATGGTCCTCCTTTGGTGGGAGTCATTGAGCTTATTCGGAAATCTTACGGCCAATGTGAAGGTTCTTATGTTGTTGTAACTTGTAAGTATCAATTACATGGTTGAATTGAAGCCTGTTAATTTGTGTGGTTAAACTTGTCTCGATTTAATTTGAATTTAGTTTTGTTCTGTTTTTCCTCCCTATTATTTAGGTCTTTGATCTTTGGGTGTTCGTATCTAGGATTGGGCAACCAGATTTTTGTTTAGGGTGGACAAAATTTTAATTTTTGTTTAGGGTGGACAAAATTTTACGTTTTTGTTTGATTTTCTGAGGATTGATTGCCGGTTGTTTGAGAATAGTTATAAAGAGAAAAGGTAATTTATTGAGTATTTAGCACTCTGGCTGCTTTTGGTATTCTCTTTGTGAAGGTGATCAGATGGATATGGTGGGTGACAAGGATAAATTTGAGCTAGAAAATAGAAATGAGGAGTATCCTATGAATTTTGCTGCGCCTAGTCCCAGTCCTAGTGTTGACTGGCGATTTGGTGGTTTGGTTCCCACTGGAAATCCAATGGCAGTTAGCAAAGGATCTACTTCAATGGTGGTGGAGTCATTCGGGCCAACCCTTTGGGACCAAAGCCAAACCGCCAATCCACAAAACTTGGGGGGATTATTTTCTGACATTAATAATGTCCAGAACAGTGCAAGCACTTCAGACACATTAGGAATTAGAAAAGGTACTCCTGCAGCTGTGGTCTCTTTACCAAGTATTGATCATAAAACACTTGACATGGGTTGGAATCCAACAAGTTCAATGTTGAACTTGAAAGGAGGAGGGGAAATTTTCTTACCTGGAAATGGAATGCTCCCACAGAGCTTATCTCAGTTCCCAGCAGATTCTGCCTTCATTGAGCGAGCTGCTACGTTTTCATCCTTCAATGTCAATGGTGGGAATTTTAGTGATATGGTTAACCCTTTGGAATTTATGGGGGGTACTAATTATTTTAGGGGTGGGGGAATGATGCAAGAGGTTTTTGGTGGCAATGGGCAGTCTCACTCTCAAAAGAATGAGGTGATGAATGTGGATGAGGCTTTCAAAGATGTTTCTATGTCTGTTGGTGAGCATGAGCATGGGGCTACTGGAGGTGGAGGGAGCCCACTAAAGAATGTTAGATCTTGTGATGAAGCTAAACAAGGCATTGGTGTCGGTGGGTCTGGACCTGGTAATGATTCTGATGAAGCTGAGTTTAGCACTGCAGGTGGTCAAGACGAGCCATCTGTGTTGGAAGGTACTACAGTTGGGGAACGTTTTGCTGGGGGACTTGAATCAAAAAAAGGGAAAAGGAGTGAGCAGGTAAGCCACGCTTCTCAATTTTAGAACGGAGACCAAAAGCCAACTTCAACTACTAATAAGAGCTCTGGGAAACATGGTAAACAGGGTTCTCAAGCTTCAGATCCACCAAAAGAAGAATATATTCATGTCAGAGCTCGAAAGGGCCAGGCCACAAATAGCCATAGTCTTGCAGCAAGAGTAACATTGGATTAATTTTTTTCCCTTTTAAAAAAAGCCAAATATTTTGCGTTAGCACTTAGCACCTGGGTTAAAATTACATGATTCTGATTATAGGTAAGAAGAAGAAGGATCTGTGAAGGGATGAAGTTTCTTCAAGATCTTGTACCTGGTTGCAGCAAGGTTGGTTTGTTGAAATTAATAGATTTGAGATCGTAATTATTTCAAATTCGCACCAGAATTGAGTCTATGCTCTTCAAATTATGAGAATTAGATTTGTATCTGCAGGTCACTGGTATAGTGGTGATGCTGGACGAAATCATTAATTATGTACAATCACTGCAACAACTGGTCGAGGTATGGAAGTAGCAAAATTTTCCTTAGCTTGAGTTTAACCATTGTTATTGCCCTTTCCTGTGTCTTGAGTTTCTGTGCAGCATCAAGCCATCAACTCTTAATTTCATCAGATGTTCTAAATTTCCAGTATAGATGCATGAGCTACCTAATATTGTGTGACTTGTCCATCCTGACACAGATCTTGAATGATTAAGCAAGCATTGCAGCCGCTTATATGGTTATTGCTATAAGATATCACTTTTGAGTTGACAAAAATTGATGAACTATAGACTAATTTACCTATCTCATGATTTTTAATTAAATTATTGCTTCACCTGTATATTGGAAACATGTTTGTTTCAATGATTTCATGGTTCTTATGGTTTAACACTAAGTAACTTTTTTGGCGTAAATTAGCATATACACTTAATGTATATTGAAAACTAATAATGCATATACGATAAGTTGCCAATGGAGAGAGAGAGAGAGAGAGAGAGAGAGAGAGAGAGAGAGAGAGAGAGAGAGAGAGAGAGAGAGAGAGAGAGAGAGAGAGAGAGCACAGAAAAAAAACCAATACAAAGTAATAAAGAGTAGATAAAGAAAAAAAAAAACCAAACGTCAATTAGTAATCGTTGATTGGAAAAAAAAGAGGTTGTAAGGAGAAGTAAAAAATAAAATAGAGATTACCGAGAACATTAAAAACTTTATAGTGTAGTAACATAAAGTCATAAACCATTAAATTCGCTTAAAAAATTAAATCAACAATCAACAATTAAATACAATCATAGTACTAAATTTAAATTTAAAACTAATCAAACTCTAACTATGGAAACCATATTAATCATAACTAAAAAGAGATGTTCTCTGATAGTAGTAGAAATTACATAAGAAACAAAGTTAGAAAATTTAAAAATCAATTTTTTGACATTTCATTAACCTTATTTATAATATATATATATATATATATAATTTTCATACTCTATTACTTTTGAAAATCTAATGAACAATGCTACCTCTCATTTATCGTCTTTGTTATGCAAATTATCAGTTAGTAAATATATGATAATGGTAAGAAGTGTTACAAATGAGATCACTAAAAAAAATATATAAAATTAATTAGTCACTATCATTATGGAGTAGTAGTCTATAATTTTACACACACATATTTCTTTAATATACACACACACTCATTCTCACATTAATTAATTAATATATAATTTTGAAAGCATGTTTTCAGCTAATTTTTAGTTTAAAAGATAAATGAAGATCAAAAGGTATAAAAATTGCCACTGGCCGCTTGTGTAACTCATCAATCATCTGATTTCTCTCATTTTGATCAGAGATTCCAACCGTCTACATTTGCTGTTGATAAGCCTGCTAACGATGGCTACAACTGGCAGAAATATGGGAAGAAGCAAGTGAAAGGTAGTGAATTTCCTCGAAGCTATTACAAATGCACATTTTCAGGTTGTCCCGTCAAGAAAGAGGTTGAGCACTCTCTTGATGGCCAAGTAACTGAAATAATTTACAAGGGGCAGCACAGCCATGAACTACCTCAAAAGCGTGCAAAAGATACTGGAAATTCTAATCAGGGAAATCCAGACTTTGCTAGCCAAGTTCAAAGTGGGAATTTGAACAAATTGAAAGAAGGGACAGGTCTTTATTTAATGTCAAAGAAGGATCAGGAATCGAGCCAAGCTACGCCTGAACACTTATCTGGTATGAGTGACAGCGAGGAAGTGGGTGATGCTGAAACTGGAGTAGATGAAAAAGATGAAGATGAACTTGAAGCAAAGAGACAGTAAGTCTAACTCTCTCTCTTTAAAAATCTAAATATCGATCTGCTTCTGCCTAACTGGCAATTGTTTTAATTTCTAAAAGATCTTTGTTCCTTGTGCAGGAGTACAGAGGTCAGGGTTTCAGAGCCAGCTTCGTCACATAGGACTGTCACAGAGCCTAGGATCACTGTGCAGACAACTAGTGAAGAGGATCTTTTAGATGATGGGTATAGGTGGTGCAAATATGGACAGAAAGT
Organism: Quercus glauca; assembly: GCA_023736055.1. Classification (NCBI taxonomy): domain Eukaryota; kingdom Viridiplantae; phylum Streptophyta; class Magnoliopsida; order Fagales; family Fagaceae; genus Quercus; species Quercus glauca. The sequence continues at coordinate 196,848 of CM043317.1, read as the reverse complement.
TGTCAAAGCAAATCCTCATCCAAGGTAATATTACTTGTCTTATCTTTAATTGCTATCTCTTGATAGAACTCCAATGTTTGCTGATTCTAAGATTTGTGCACACCATCCTTCTGAAGATGATTATAAATTGATAATATAGATGTTCTGTTAAAAATTTTCAATGAGAAAAAAATGGTTTTTATAATTTATTCAAGCTTTCAGCCACCCCCTAACACTTCCGAAAACTCAGCCACAAGTTTATATCACTGTGCCTCTCTTTCATCAACTCTTATGATTGCTTTCTTAAAAAAAATAGGTAGAGAGAGAAGGAATATGTGGGACTGCCAGTGGTAGGAAGGGGAAAAGAGAGCGAGTTAGGGGCGGTTGAGGGTGGGGGTGGGGTGGGGGAGGGAGAGATCTTATGATTGCTTTCTTAAACTCCACTCCCTAACATTTCAGAACTCTTAGCCATAAATTTATATTACTGTTATTATTCATGCTTGTTTAGTGTGTGTATGTGTGTGTGTTGAGGATCCATAGCCAACCCAAAAATTTTTGGGAGTCGAGAATAAGGCTTGGTTATTGTTGTGTACACTAGGGTATTTATTCCTGGCCCATTTGAGTTTAATCCCCATTGATGTATGTGTAACCTGTAAACTATGTGCATCACCTCAGCCTGTGGGACTCAGATCAATGTCTCAACCAAATCATTTACCTAAATAGGTGGGAAAACAACAATTTGGATTCTTCTAGAGTATGTACTTTTTGTTTCATGAGAGCTCTTTAGTTGCTTTTTTGTGTTCTGTTGATGTGAAGTGTGTCTCCGTTGTACCTAATTAATTTATCCTTAATGATTGTGTCATTTCCTTGCTGCCTGGATTGTTTATACAGAAATTCCTCATGCATCTTTTTTCTGATCTGCAGAAGCTATTATAAATGCACAACCGTAGGATGCAACGTCTGTAAACACATTGAGAGGGCTTCATCAGATCCTAAAGCTGTCATTACAACATGTGAGGGCAAACATAATCATGACATACCAGCTGCTAGAACTAGCAGCCACAACACAGCCAACAGCATTGCATCACAGTCAAAACCAGACAAAGTTCTGCCTGAGAAGCATTCCTTAATTAACAATATGGGTCTTGCAGATAAAAAGGGTAAATTTTGTAGGTACATTTCTGTTTCTTTTCTACGATAGAATCAGTTTTCTTCTCACTCTTGAAAATAAAGTGGACTCCATACTTCAGAAATATAATAAAAAAACATAACATTTATAGAAGATCAAATCATAACTATTATTGTATAAATCAAAGATAGCAAATAGGCGTTAAAAAATGAAATATTCTTTCAAGCATGTATTTATTTTTAATTAGCATTTTGTGGAAAAGAAATGCAACATAAACTTTTAAACAAAAAATTAGAGCAATAGTTAACAAACCTGGAGTTGACACTGTTAAGTATGCAGCTCTTTCCCTCAAAAAGTATGCAGCTCTTTATCCAAAAATGAGAGGACCTGCAAAATAAGTTTTTTTAAAACTTTTTAATTTTAAAATTTAAACTATCAATTAGGTTCATAAGTCATGTTCACCCAAATTATAAGCCATGTTCACCCAAATCCATTCATGTTCATTTGATCTGCTTAGGAACAGCCATTTGCTTTCTATCTTTAATGCATTACAGATATGACATGGCTTCAAACTGTTGGCAGGAGGAGTCACATGTTCCAAAAGAAACTCATTTATGAAGCATTGAATTAAATACCTTAGAAACAAAGTTCTACCAAGCACCTATCTAAATTTGAATGCTTGAAAATTGAAACTAACGTTGACAAACTTATTATAAAAAGAAATTGAAAAGAACAACAAGTCATCCTTCTATTATTTCTGGTTTATTTAAACAAAAAATCATTTTCTGGTTTGCAATTGCGTTTTTAATTTTTATAATAACAAACATTTATAACTCACGCTCTGTGTTTGAGATATTTTCCAACCATTGTATAAAGTTGTTTTGATGCTTGACAGCAGTAATGGGATTAATTAAATTATATTATATTAAGATATTTGTGTTCTTGAATCTTTGTTTGACTGAGCATTGGTCTATATATTTGTTGGTCTGTGCATATTGTGCCTGCGCTACATTGTTTGGTTTTGAAATATAGTTGGCTTATAATATATTATATGATATTAAGCCTTTTTGTCTCTTACTGTTTATTGCTTGGCTGGGCAATATTTAGATTCTGTAGTGTGTTCGTACTGTGCTGCTCTTTTTCTGCAATTCGGTGATGAAGTCAAAGCAAACTATAAATTGGCTACAAACTAATCCAAGAGTAAGTAAGGCATTTTGTCAAACATATGGTGTGCACAAAATTTGAATGTCTTAGTTATTAACATTCGTTATTATAAAAAAATTAAAATACAGAAATACACAACCCATTGACAAACTGAACAGTTCCTGTAATGCAACAAATAACACAACAAAAAGGTAGAACAAACAAATTGACTAAAGTTGTATAAATCAAAAAAGACAATGGAAAAATAATATTTCTATCAAATTAATGGAAGGTTACCGTAGTGATTTTGTTGGGTGACTTTGTTTTTTCTCCACAACCTTTGCTGGGTTTCTTCTCGCAAAGGGAAAAAAGAAAACAGAAAACACAAGACGAAAAGAAGAAAACAAAAAATCAATAGTGTGGGTTTGAAAGAGTTAGACCAACTAATGCAAGAGAAAGCAAGACCAACTAATGTTTGTGAAGAAAAAGAATTACCAATAGCAGTAGCGTCAAGGGCACACTTTTTTTTGTCTACAACCTTCGCTATAAGTAGTTACCCACTGAAACCGTGTGGGTTTGAAAGAGTTAGTCCAACTAATGCAAGAGTAAGCAAGACCAACTAATGTTTGTGAAGAAAAGAATTACCAATAGCAGTAGCGGCAAAGACACTCTGTTTTTTGTCCACAACATTCACTGAGTTTGTTCTCGCAGCGGGGAAAAAAAACAGAAAACGGAAAAACGAAAAGAAGAAAACACAAGATAAACAGCGTATCTTTATAAACAATAATAAGCAGTTAACTCACTGAAACTAAATAAGCACCACCAAAAAGACAGCTGTTTTCGCAGGGGGGAAAAAAAAACAGAAAATGAAAAACGGAAAGAGGAAAACAAAAAGTAAATAAGTAGTTATATGTTTTTAAGTAGTTAGCCATTGAAAGTAAATAAGCAAACCACCAAAAAGCTACATTGCTCTATGTTTTTAATGGTAGATGTGGCATCAATTTATGTAGCCACTTGGCGTAATGAGGCGTGATCAACAAAATGTCAAACGCTTCGGGTATTAGTTATTATATAGATAGATATAGATATAGATATAGAGAAAGTTCAAAGATTAAAAGTAAACTAAAGTGCCAATGGGGTCCTGGCTCAACTGGATATGGTTCGTTCACTTTGCCTAACATGCTTAGATTCGATTTCCGCTACCAGCAGGAGTTCGTTGGTGGGCATCACATCCCTAAGTGTGTGTGCTCTGCCTGGGGGCTAGCGTAACCTAGTCAACTCCCATTTTTTTTCTCAAAAAAAAAGAAAAAGAAAAAGTAAACTAAAGTAATATACTAATAAATACTACATCAAATGTGCGCTCAAATCCAAAAAAAATAAAAATAAATACTACATCAAATACTCTACAACAACAAACAATAGAAGCGGTGAAGAAATTGTTTATTATGAGTCCATTTGAATAGAACTTATTTTGCTGAAACTGGAAACACTATAGCAAAATAATTTTTAAATGTGTGAATAGTGCCGTGGGACTCATTTTTAATGAAAAGGTTGTTAAAAAGTGTAATTTGTGGGACCCGTGAACAGTGCACGGGTGCACTATTCACTGTTGACTTAGTCAAAAAGTGCGGCTAAAGCAAAAAAAAAAAAAAAAAAAAAATGAAAACGCGTGAAAACATAAAATGCGGCCATGGACGTGGTATCCAAACCCACACCGAGTCCGCTTGGATATAACTTATTTTTGCTGAAAACTGAAAATATTGTAGCAAAATAATTTTTAAATGTGTGAATAGTGCTGTGGGATCCATTTTTAATATTTTTTTTTAATAAAGTGGTTGTGGGTCCTGTGAATAGTACTGCTACCGCGCGTGAACAGTATGCGTACTGTTCATGAACAGTGGATTTTGTCTCTAAAAGTGGAAACAAGTGCAGGGAAAAAAAAGGAAATAAGGAAACGTGAAACGCTAGAAACGTGAAACGTGAGAAACGCAGACTCTCAATCCAAACACATACACGTGTGGGTTTGGATCCCACGATTGAGTTTTGTGTTTGCGTTTTTCTCCTTTTTTGTTTTTTTTTTTTTTCTGCACGCGTTTCAAAGGGGACAAAATTCACTGTTCATGCACTGTTTAACATTGTTCATGCACTGTTCCGATACTGTTCACCCACTGTTCATGGAACCCACAGTCATTTTATTCAGAAAAAAAAATATTAAAAATGGGTCGTACTATTCACACATTGAAAAATTATTTTGTTATAGTATTTTCAGTTTTCAGTTTCAACAAAAATAAATTGTATCCAAACGGACCCTATGTGTAGATTTGGATTTAGCATAATAATTGCTATCCAAATCCGCACACTATATTAAGCAAAAAGGCTTTGGAGAAGAGCTTGGGGAGGTGTGTTTTAATTAATATATTTACAGTAGCAGTGGCGGTGGTTAATCATCAAGAGCTCTCATTTTTATGTAAGCGTGGGTATAAATGCAGGACCTTTGCCATTACTCTTTTGTCTTTCAAAATACATACTACATTACATTACACTACTCATCGCCCTAAATTTCTCTTTGGACTGCCCCTTTTTTTAGTTTTTATCTCAAGACTGCTTTTTTATTTTTATTTTCTCTCTCTCTGTGTAGCGTGACAGTGTACAGCAGGGTTTCTGAGCCAAAAGGACAGGAAGGGTTTGAACAAACAAAAGCCCAAATTCAATAAAAGTTGGGAATGAAAAGGTTGAATGGAGGGCAGAGTACCAAAAGTAGCTCAGAATCTCAAATGGGTATCTTTCTCTAGCCACTTTTTAGCTCTCTCTCTCTCAGAGCTGGTCTGACTAGGGTTTGAATGGGTATTTATTATACTGAAATCAATGTACTTTGTATAATTGACTGCTTCCATACACCTTTTCTCAGCTCTCCTTTGAACTGTCTTTTTTAGTTTCTCTGTCTTGGTTGGGCATCTTTCGAGTATTTTTGGTACTTCCAAGCTCAGTGGTGGCTTTGGGAAATAGTAGCTTTTAAAGCTGTGGTTTCAGTAGGGTCTTGGGTCTTGAGCGAGCTGCTAGGTTTTCATGCTTCAATGTCAATGGTGGGAATTTTAGTGATGTGGTTAACCCTTTGGAATCTATGGGGGTACTAATTATTGTAGGGGTGGGGGAATGATGCAAGAGGTTTTTGGTGGCAATGGGCAGTCTCACTCTCAAAAGAATGAGGTGATGAATGTGGATGAGGCTTTCAAAGATGTTTCTATGCTGCATGAGCATGGGGCTACTGGAGCTGGAGGGGGCCCACTAAAGAATGTTAGATCTCATGATGAAGCTAAACAAGGCATTGGTGTCGGCGGGTCTGGACCTGGTAATGATTCTGATGAAGCTGAGTTTAGCACTGCAGGTGGTCAAGACGAGCCATGTGTGTTGGAAGGTACTACAGGTGGGGAAAAGCCAACTTCAACTATTAATAAGAGCTCTGGGAAACATGGTAAACAGGGTTCTCAAGCTTCAGATCCACCAAAAGAAGAATATATTCATGTCAGAGCTCGAAGGGGCCAGGCCACAAATAGCCATCGTCTTGCAGAAAGAGTAACATTGGATTAATTTTTTTCTCTTTTAAAAAAAGCCAAATATTTTGCGTTAGCACCTGGGTTAAAATTACATGATTCTGATTATAGGTAAGAAGAGAAAAGATCAGTGAAAGGATGAATATTCTTCAAGATCTTGTACCTGATTGCAGCAAGGTTGGTTTGTTGAAATTAATAATTTTGAGAACGTAATTATTTCAAATTCGCACCAGAATTGAGTCTATGCTCTTCAAAGTATGAGAATTAGATTTGTATCTGCAGGTCACTGGTACAGTGTTGATGCTGGACGAAATCATTAATTATGTACAATCACTGCAACGACAGGTCGAGGTATGGAAGTAGCAAAATTTTCCTTAGCTTGAGTTTAGCCATTGTTATTGCCCTTTCCTGTGTCTTGAGTTTCTGTGCAGCATCAACTTTTAATTTCATCAGATGTTCTAAATTTCAAGTATAGATGCATGAGCTACCTAATATTGTGTGACTTGTCCATCCTGACACAGATCTTGAATGATTAAGCAAGCAATGCAGCCGCTTATATGGTCATTGCTATAAGATATCACTTTTGAGTTGACAAAAATTGATGAATTATAGACTAATTTACCTATCTCATGCCTTTTAATTAAATTATTGCTTCACCTGTATATTGGAAACATGTTTGTTTCAATGATTTCATGGTTCTTATGGTTTAACAGTAACTTTTTTGGCGTAAATGAGCATATACACTTAATGTATATTGGAAACTAATAATGCATATTTAATGTCATAGAATCATCATCAAATTTTGGAAAACGATAAGTTGCCAATGGAGAGAGAGAGAGCACAGAAAAAAAGTAATACAAAGTAATCAAGATTAGATAAAGAAAACAAACCAAACGTCAATTAGTAATCGTTGATTGGAAAACAAAGAGGTTGTAAGGAGAAATAAAAAATAAAATAGAGATTACCAAGAACATTAAAAACTTTATAGTGTAGTAACATAAACCATTAAATTCACTTAAAAAATTAAATCAACAATCAACAATTAAATACAATCATAGTACTAAATTTAAATTTAAAACTAATCAAACTCTAATTATGGAAACCATATTAATCATAACTAAAAGGAGATGTTCTCTAATAGCAGTAGAAATTACATAAGAAATAAAGTTAGAAAATTTAAAAATCCATTTTTTGACATTTCATTTAACCTTAATATACACACACACTCATTCTCACATTAATTAATTAATATATAATTTTTAAAGCATGTATTCTGCTAATTTTTAGTTTAAAAGATAAATGAAGATCAAAAGGTATAAAAATTGCCACTGGCTGCTTGTGTAACTCATCAATCATCTGATTTCTCTCATTTTGGTCAGAGATCCCAACCTTCTACATTTGCTGTTGATGAGCCTGCTAACGATGGCTACAACTGGTGGAAATATGGGATGAAGCAAGGAAGCTATTACAAATGCACATTTTCAGGTTGTCCCGTCAAGAAAAAGGTTAAGTGCTCTCTTGATGGCCAAACTGAAATAATTTACAAGGGGCAGCACAACCATGAACTACCTCAAAAGTGTGCAAAAGATACTGGAAATTCTAATCAGGGAAATCCAGACTTTGCCAGCCAAGTTCAAAGTGGGAATTTGAACAAATTGAAAGAAGGGACGGGTCTTTATTTAATGTCAAAGAAGGATCAGGAATTGAGCCAAGCTACACCTGAACACTTATTTGGTTTGAGTAACAGCAAGGAAGTGGGTGATGCTGAAACTGGAGTAGATGAAAAAGATGAAGATGAACCTGAAGCAAAGAGACAGTGAGTCTAACTCGCTCTTTTTAAAAATCTAAATATCGATCTGCTTCTGCCCAACTGGCAATTGTTTTAATTTCTAAAAGATCTTTGTTCCTTGTGCAGGAGTACAGAGGTCAGGGTTTCAGAGCCAGCTTCTTCACATAGTACTGTCACAGAGCCTAGGATCGTTGTGCAGACAACTAGTGAAGTGGATCTTTTAGATGATGGGTATAGGTGGCGCAAATATGGACAGAAAGTTGTCAAAGGAAATCCTTATCCAAGGTAATATTACTTGTCTTATCTTTTGTTGCTATCTCTTGATAGAACTCCAGTGTTTGCTGATTCTAAGATCTGTGCACACCATCCTTCTGAAGATGATTATAAATTGATAATATAGATGTTCTGTTTAAAATTTTCAATGAGAAAAAAATGGTTTTTATAATTTATTCAAGCTTTCAGCCACCCCCTAACACTTCCGAAAACTCAGCCACAAGTTTATATCACTGTGCCTCTCTTTCATCAACTCTTATGATTGCTTTCTTAAAAAAAATAGGTAGAGAGAGAAGGCATATGTGGGACTGCCAGTGGTAGGAAGGGGAAAAGAGAGGGAGTTAGGGGCGGTTGAGGGTGGGGGTGGGGTGGGGGAGGAAGAGATCTTATGATTGCTTTCTTAAACTCCACTCCCTAACATTTCAGACCTCTTAGCCATAAATTTATATTACTGTTATTATTCATGCTTGTTTAGTGTGCGTGTGTGTGTTGAGGATCCATAGCCAACCCAAAAATTTTTGGGAGTTGAGAATAAGGCTTGGTTATTGTTGTGTACGCTAGGGTATTTATTCCTGGCCCATTTGAGTTTAATCCCCATTGATGTATGTGTAACCTGCAAACTATGTGCATCACCTCAGCCTGTGGGACTCAGATCAATGTCTCAACCAAATCATTTACCTAAATAGGTAGGAAAACAACAATTTGGATTCTTCTAGCGTATACTATGTAGTTTTTGTTTCATGAGAGCTCTTTAGTTGCTTTTTTGTATTCTGTTGATGTGAAGTGTGTTTCTGTTGTACCTAATTAATTTATCCTTAATGATTGTGTCATTTCCTTGCTGCCTGGATTGTTTATCCAGAAATTCCTCATGCATCTTTTTTTTGATCTGCAGAAGCTATTATAAATGCACAACCGTAGGATGCAACGTCCGTAAACACGTTGAGAGGGCTTCATCAGATCCTAAAGCTGTCATTACAACATGTGAGGGCAAACATAATCATGACATACCAGCTGCTAGAACTAGCAGCCACAACACAGCCAACAGCATTGCATCACAGTCAAAACCAGACAAAGTTCTGCCTGAGAAGCATTCCTTAATTAACAATATGGATCTTGGGAAGAAATGGAAAACTTACTCAATTAATTTAGGGATACTTGGTAAATCTCAGATGTGCTTGTTCAATATATATCTTCTCAATCTTTTCTTTTCCTTTTATTTTGGGGGATCATTTCTGTATAGGAAGTATAAATTTTCTTGATTCTATTTTTTTATTTTTTATTTTTTTATTTTTATTTTTTTTGCAGATAAAAACGGTGAAAAACAAATAGCATCAGAGCCTCATGGTATGGAGTTTAACGTTGAACCAGTTAAGATGACTATTTCAAGTGAACAAAAGAAAATTGAAATTGGAGAAATTGGGAATTTAGCTTCACAAGAAAGACAACCAGAGGGTATACAGGTTGAGGAAATGCAACCACAAGCATTAAGTACTCAAGGAGTGGTGTTTGATGATGGAGCAGTTAAGATCCTTAAATCTAATGGGCAGATGGAATCTCAGATTGAAGACATTGAGATGGAACCTGAAGCCAGTGAGCAATGTGGATTATTTCTCATGCAGGGTGGTTTAGGATTAACTAAGCCGCCAAAGGATGATGATTGGAAGAACGCCAAAGAGATTTACTTGATGGACAATGAGTTGTCCACCTTGCCTGAGAATCCAAGGTGCCCCAATCTGTCAGCTTTGTTCCTTCCAAGAAACTACAAATTGAGAACGATTCCTCCGTCATTTTTTTATTACATGCCAGCCCTTCAAATCCTGAACTTGTCCAGGACTGGTATCAAGTCCTTGCCTGATTCCCTTATCAGATTGGTAAGCCTCAAAAGACTGTTTCTAAATGATTGTCATCGCCTCATGACATTGTCACCAAAGGTTGGAAATCTCAAGCTGCTTGAGGTTCTTGATCTTGAAGGAGCAAAGATTATGGATTTACCTATGGAGATTAAGGAGTTAACTAATCTGAAATGCTTGGAGGTTTCATTTTATGGATATATGAGTAATGGTAGGAGAGCCATGCAATCAAATGCAATGGTTCCTTGTGGGGTAATTTCGGCATTGTCTCAGTTAGAGGAGTTGAATATTGATGTAAATCCAGATGACGAGCGGTGGGATGCATGTGTGGAAGATATAGTTACTGAAGTATGTACCTTAACAAGGTTGGAAACTTTTAAATTCTATTTTCCAAGAGTGGAACTTTTGAGGCACTTTCACTGTAATAGGCCATTGCTGTCTCATTTCAGATTTACTGTTGGTGGCCATGTCAAGCGCATTATGTCTCGAGTCCCTCTTGATGTTGAGTTTGAGCTAGAACGATGGGAGAGATGCTTGAGATACATAAATGGTGTGGGTGTCCCTAGGGATATTAAGAATGTACTCCAACATGTGACCGCATTTTTCTTAGACAGGCATGTAACCGTTAAGAAGCTATCTGATTTTGGGACTAGAAATATGAAGCAACTAAAATGTTGTGTCGTGGGGGAATGTAATGAGGTTCAAGTGATTATAGATGCACTAGGTGCTTATGGGGAAGATGGTATCAGTGAAATAGTATCTGAGTCATATGATGCTGAAAAAACCGTTCTTGGATCACTTGAATACCTGTATATATATTATATGAAGAGTTTAAGAAGCATATGGGAGGGGTCTGTACAGAAAAATTCTTTATTCCTTCTCAAGTCCCTGACATTGCGCACATGTCCTCAGTTGACCACTATTTTCACACAAGGGTTGCTTGCTAACCTATTTAACTTAGAAGAGATTAAAGTTGAAGATTGCCCCTCCATCAAAAGCATAGTAACCTGCGAAATCTCTGCTGAGCATAGAAGCTCTTATTTTCTCCCAAATTTGAAGAAGATTACACTTCATTACATGCCTGGATTAATTAGCATCTCTAGTGGTTTACAAATTGCACCAAAGTTAGAATGGTTGAGTTTTTATAATTGCCCAAATCTTAAGAATCCATTAATTGATGAAATCTCTAGTCAAGATTTGAGGAAGATAAAGGGTGAGAGGAGTTGGTGGGAAGCGTTGGAGTGGAGCAGCAGTTGTCCAAGTTATTTGGAAGAAATTTTTGTTCCAATTGACATACAGGATTGCTGAGTACTTGAAATATTCCCTTGTCAAAATTAGTGTGTGCAATCTCATTAATTCAATGTCAATTATGGTGTATATATAATTGTAAGCTGAGGCATCCTTGGACCACTTTCTGTTTGCTATATATGTTTATACTCTTGTAGCTGCTATGGCGATGAGATCCTATTTACATTGAATATAGTCCCTCTAGCCCGACGTGTCTTTCTAATGTTATTTGTGAAAAAAAAAATGTATACCGTTCGTTCAGGTTTAAGATCCTCGGAACACAAAATGCTAACGAAATCCAAGTTCATGAACATGTGGGAAATTCGTTCCTGGTTTCTTACAAAGTGCATATTGTAAAGCTCTAGACTAGTATAGTCCCTTTGTGATGGTTGTCTATCTGTGATTGTGCGCTTTTTAATTTGGAAACCAGAATTCTATCCTGGTTGCATAGCCAAAACTATTGTATATACTAAAGTAATCACCTAACATTATTGAACTTTTCCCATCAATTGATTTTATGGATGATAAACGGCTCTGTTTGTTGCATGGACCACGGATGTTAGTTTCTTAGATGTCACTAGGCCTTTCACTGAAAACTATCTTATGAGCTCCATGTTAGTTTCTTAGATGTCACTAGGCCTTTCACCGAAAACTATCTTATGAGCTAGTTTCTTGGATTTCGCTAGATCTTAAGGTTTTCAGCGTAATACGCATACCAATACCATAGGAACCTTGACCTTGGTATACTCAGTATTCACTACTCACTATGCGAATACATTTGAGTTCACCTCAAATCATTATTTTTAAAAAAATGTAAAAGAAATTAAAAGAATCACCTAGGGTATATGCTTAGTCTTCCTAACGCAAATCATAATTAGTGAAACACACTTTGAATCTTATTATTTCTAAAAACCCTAATATTTCCCTCAAAAGTTCTCATGCTTAGTTAAACATCCCTGTTCTTAACTAATTGTTACTGTTAGAAAAAGCTTATTTGCCATTTGCTGATTTTATTTTGTTTTGTCTTCGACTTCTATTGTCATATTTTATACGCTATACATATATATTTATATAATTAATATCTAAAAGCTAACATAGAATTTATTTATTTTTACTTATTATGCTCTTTTTGAGCTATATTAACATAGCATTTTCATTTTGATTCATTCGATCCATTCCGTCCAATTCGGTACATTTGGTCCACTTTGGAGATGCTTTGAGAGGAGAGATTTGTGGAAAAAAGAGGAAATGCTTCATTGACCATTATGCATGGTTTTAAAAACTAAAATGGTCAAATAACTAGAAAAGAGACCGATTCCCAATTTTTTTTTTGCTAGTTTGGGGGGTTTTACGGGACCGGATTGGTGTCTGGGTCTAATTCTATTTATAAAACTATGCAAGTATGTCACATTATTAGCATAATGTTGGTAAACTCTTGATATAATTACATTTCTCTTTTCTATATCTATATATTACTAAAAGTTCAAGCGTGGCATTTATTACTGCTGAGCTCCTGTTGCACCACCTCATCGCCATGTCATCACCACGTAATTATTATATATTATTTATTCTTTTTTTTTTTTACAAAAAAAATATATAAATAGATTATTGACTTTACATATTCATCTTTGTCGGTTTTAATATCTATATATATTTCTTTTTTATTTCCAATTTTCCTATAATTTTTTTTTTACATTCACTTATTTTTTAAATATTTACACTTTCTTCAACCTTTCTTCTTCTCTTACCTTTTCATCTCCCCACTACCCTTTTCTTTAATATTGCTATTCATCTTTTTCTTCATCTTCCTTTATTCGTCTCTTCTTATCCCTTCTCTCTTACTATAAATTTGTCAATCTTTTTCATTTTTTGCATAGTTTTCTCTCACAAAAAGGTTTTTCTTTCTCTCTCTCAATGTTTTGGTGGATTTTTATTTTTTATTGCATCTCTGCTTTAGGTTAATAATTTTTTGTGTTTTTAAGAACTATAATTTAGGTTGATACGATTTAGTTTTGTGTTTTAAGTTATTATTATTATTATTTTGCTCTTTGATTGTTAAATTTTATCTGATTACATTATAAAAAATTAAATATAGTAGATAAAAATAAAATAGTATTCCATTACATAGCATAATTTGGATAATTTAGTGTTTATTGTTATATCTTTTAATTTTTTTTTCTTCTCTTCTATTTTACTCAATATTGAAATTCAACCACATCCTCCTTATCATTAAATTATTTATATTTTCTCTCTTTTTTTGTTAAAAAAAAATTTAATGTTCTACTTAAATTCAAATACAAGAAAATTGTGCTCGTCAAATTGTACTCATTTTATGAGTATTACCAATGGTTCTAAATAATGGTGCAGTGTGAAGTTCCCATGGACATGGACGTGCAAGTTGGTTTCCATTAATAAGCGTGTGGTATTAATACATGGTCCCTACGAATGGCTGATGAAAGGCTCATGAATGACTTGATGACGATGGAAAAAGGCCATAGGCAAGGGGAGCTAGTAGGACTTGTTAGTGGCCCACATAGAGCAAAAAACTCACACATGAGGGAGAAATTGTTAAGTATATACATTTATGTGAAGTCTCACATTGAATAATAATGAAAAAGAGAGAATGATTAATATAGTTATATAACATAGTTAGACCCAAACTCGTAAACTTAAGTTTTTGAGTTAAGTAGTGTCCCTAATCTTAATATATTATATTAACTACTTAATTTATCCTATTGGGGTTTAACGCCACTTTAGTTTTTTTACAATGCACTCATATGTCTTCCTATATAGAGGCATTGTACTGTTTATTCTCAAGAAATACAACATAATTATTTCATAATTCTAACAATGTTAATAAAATACACTTTTTGTACTTAACTTTATACTTCACCAAGCACAATTTTTTCTTTATGAAATAACCATAGTTTAAATAGGAAAAAAGAAAAGAAAAGAAAAGAAGCAAACACACAATATACTACAATGGATGAAATATAAAGCGGAATATGGAAGTGAAATAAATGATTTCTATTCGTTATAAAACATGTTAGATGCCTTCTTTTAAAGCCAATTTTGTCACATTCAATTCATGGACTTGGCAAATTGTGTTTATCTTAATATAACCATGGGGATTATGTTTTGAAGGAATATGAGGAGGAATGGGGATTGAAGAATTTTTTTTTTTTTTTTGAGAAAATGGTTTGAAGGAAATTGAGGCAAATACAACATTGTGTCTACACATGTTTAAAATTCACGTCTTAAATTAATCATGATTCTACAAATGTTTTCCTTGTTGAATGACATGTGTCTCAAGGTCATATGAGACACTTGTCATTTTGATCACTATAATAACATATCCCTTAAACCCTCCCCTATAAATGATCTGAGGCATTTTTACATCTCATTAAAAATAGGCAAAACAAGGTCAAGAAAAGTGAACCAAATCATTCCATGTGTGATCAAAGATGAGAGGGAGAGATGGCAGACCAGAGAGAAAAGAAAGAGAAGAAAGAAATAAAAAAGGAAAATATTTTTTTTATGTAAAAAATGAGAGAGAGAATAAAATATTAGTTTTATTTTTTAAGTATAGCTTTTTTGCTGTAGCTTGCATTTTGATATTTTAGTTGCTAAAATAGCATTATAACAGTTATACCACCCTTATTGTGAGTGCTCTAAGTTATATAAAATTAGAATGTAACATGTGTTCACAAGTCAAAACATTAAATAGTAATAATGATGAAGTGGTTTTATTTAGGTGAGTGAGGTGCTTATTTATTTGCAACTTGTGAGCTTGCATCTCTCTATTGTGTCTCTGCTGTTTTTATTTTTTCCCTAGACTTTTCTTTATCTATTTGAAATTTGATAGTAATGAGTGATGGGGGTTTAAAGACTAGAGCCTCTAGTCTAGGAGGTGGTATCTCATGTGCCTAGCGCATGAGAGATTTAATCCTAGTCTAGAGGGACTCTTAGAGTGTGTCAGTGAATATGTGGTGTTAGTGTGTGGGTGTGGTGTGTTACAATGTGTGTGGTGTGTTATTTTATTTTATTTATTTTGTCGTTTTATACTATTATGTTAAAAAAAGGCAAAGTAGTACAATAGTAGTTATTAAAAATTAATAAATAATAATTAGTGAAATTTGTGTTTGACATAGTTAAAATCAACTAGGGTTATTCATTTTTAATTTTTAACTTAATTAGTTGATTGATTAGTTAAGAAACTATTTGAATTGTAATGGGTTAAATGCTAGTTTAATTAACTTATATTCTCTTTACTGCCAAGTAGCAGTATTTTGTTGGTGGTAGTGTTGGCTCCAGTGTAAGTATTAATTTCACCACTTTCAACTCGTAAATTTAGTATTGTTGAACAAAAAATCAGCATTGAAATTTAATGTATAAAAAATTATATTGCAGGTCAACATTTTATCAAATTATTAAGAAGAAATCAGCCCAGGGTTTCCAATCAGAACCTTACGTGATGGCTTTATTCAATTCCTCGCTTTGGCTGTACTACGCAATAATCAAAGAAGATTATCTGCTTCTCAGCATAGTCAAGTTTTTTTGATTTTGTGATGCAGATAATATATATTGTCTTATACATTGCTTATGCACCAAAGCCCCTAAGGGTTAGTATTAAAACTGTATTAATTGGGAAATTATAGATTTTATTCACCCAATTATATATTAATGTTGAATTTTGATTGTAGAACTCAACTTTCAAAGCATTCGCTTCTTTGAACATGGGGTTGTTCACCTTAGTCTTTCTTGTCACATATTTTCACACAACTGTTCATATTGGCTTTGGCCACAAACTGACTCGAGTTTTGATAAACAACCAACTCTTTACGACACCCATGAACATGAATTAGACAAACAAAAATCATTTAATATCTATTTTTTAAGGATAAATTATATTTTTTTCACCTTAAACTTTAAATTCATTTTTAATGTCTCCTCTCCAATTTATCAATTTACTTCATTGATACCTTATTTTAAGAGAATTGAATCAATGTACCCTGTCATCTAAACCAAGTGTTAGATGAGATAGAAATGGTGGATTTTCATCACAATTAGTTGGTGTAATTTTGCTATTATATCTCATTTAACCCCCAAATAAAACGGTTTAAATTGGAGTGTTAATTTGTGCAAGTTGATAATTTGGAAAGATATTATAAATGGAGAGCGCGAAAGCTTAGCGTGAGAAGTGTAATTTTCTTTTAATTGCACACCTAAAGGAATAGTACTAATTAGGTACGTGAAAAACTCTAGGTACCTTCGTTTGAAAAAAAAAAAAAAAAAGTAAATTTTTTTGACAAAGTATCAGTGTTCTCAAAACTTTAAAAAAAAAATGGTAAATTTAATTATTTATAATATATTCTAATACTTTTGGAAATGACTTCTCTAATATATTATAATTATGACAGACTTGGCTTAAACTGTGCACGTTAATTAGTCAGTTAGCTTTGTTCTGTTCAGGAGAGAAGCGCCCGAGGGGTCCACTAACCTCCCATTGATATACATATTTGACATCGTATTAACTCAAACGCTTCGTCTAATGCCAAAAAAAAAGAAAAAAAAAAACTCAAAAGCTTCATCCAAAAGGTCAAAGCTGAAGGATTTAGACCCAACTTTGTCCATCAACTGCTCACTTTCCTTACTATTTTTTCTCTCAGTGTGGAACTCAACCCACACACGTGCACTAAGAAGTACACTTGCTGACTTTGGTATGGTTTGTCTTTCCTCTTCTTGTTGTGTATGAGAAAGCCAATAGTACTGCCTAGACAGCCTAGTCCTATTTGGTTGGGTAGTCTCCACAAGAAGTCACCAAACCGACTTTGAATCCGTAATCTTTGCAACACATCTGACAATATCTGTGACATTGAGAGAATGCCTCCAAAACATCCCTTTTAGCATGACCCTTTTGTGCCCATTTAAATATACTTCTACAGAATAATTGATTCCACGAAATTCAGATCCAGGTGCTGATTTCCTGAATGCAAGAGGACAAGCAATTAGAGCCGTTTCTCTGTTTATTTATTTTATTTTATTTTATTTTATTTTTTTGGGTAGTTGATCAAATTTGATACTGAGAAGTGGAAAGGCTTTACTTTCCCTGAAAAAAAGCTTCCTCATTCCCCAATGGGAAAGGGATTGCTTGACCTTGAAAAGCACTTTGCTTTCTATGGTGCTTATCATAGCAACCGAATAAAACATAGCCATTCATATGATGTTTGTTTGGCCAATCTTTTTCACAGCTCTTCTTATGCTTTATTTCACGCCCTCTCTGTTCAACCTCCCCACTTGGAGTTTTCTCTGTTTGGGAATCATTTTGTTCTGGTTTTGAATTTTGGGTTCTTGTTAGCTTTTATCTATTCTGTGTTTTACGTCTGTTTGGATGTGAAAGCTGGGTCCTTGGCTGCTCTGCTCTGTGCTATTTGTTGGATTGCTAGCGCCTAGCAGTTTTATTGCAAGTAAACTCTGGTTTTGTTCATAAATCTACTTTGGCTTCCCTTTTGTATTGAAATTGAAAGTGTCTTTTGTTTATATGATTATTAATAGTTTTGTTATTGGAGAATTATGAGTTTGTTAATGCTTGGAGTAATTGGAAATCATTTGTGGTTGCCGCAGTAGATAGCTTATATGTGGTTTGGAATTTGGATAATCTATGGTGTTTTGCATAAGGGAATCCTTTTTGTTTTGGGGCAATTTTTAGTAATTTTCAGGATTCTGAATGAAGAACATTTTTATATGTTATAGCGCTAACATAAGAACTAAGAAGAGCAAGACACTCCAAAATTCCTGAGTGACCTTGTTGAACAAAGACACGCCAGGAACACTCTACATGTGTGTCCTTACTGGGTCAAGAAGTAAAAATATGACTTTTTCTTATAAAAATTCCTTCGATTTTAGTAATGTTTTTAATGATTCTCTTAGTTGTTATTTATTTTGAAAACTTAGAATAAACATAAAATATTCTAAAAAATAAATAGCATACACATAACAATATATTGATTAATGCCGTATTGTCCTAATTTTTCAAGAATTGTAGCGTCACCATGTCCCAAGTAGTGTTGTATCCATGTCCACGTCCATGCTTCTTACACACTAACTTGCTTGTTTAAATATTTTGCAATTGAGCCAGTGTTTACTGTTGTCATTTGGCCACTATGACAGTAAAAAAACCACTGTTTTGTTTCCCATTACTGTGCTGAATTAGCATTCAGTTTTGTTTATTACTGAATTTCGTTGGGAATTAATAGAGTTTAGGATCATTTTTATTTTCTGAAGGAACATGTACTATTGGATGAATGGTTTTTGGTTCTATGTTTTGCTAGGAATGTACTAACTATATTTTGATGAAAGAAAAAGTGATTTAGCATCTTATTTTGTTTGCTGCTTCATTGTTTTCTTGGCAGCCTTATTCTATGCTGAGATGAATGCTATCCTGTTCTACCGTCATATTCACATTAGACTAGTAATCAAGATTATGTAATGCTAGAAATGCTAGAAATGCTAGAGCAGCTCTGCTTCGCATTCTTGTTGCATATTAGGATATAATTCCTTCTTCTGTCTTTTCTTAGTTGTTTCTTTGGGGCATATATTGTCTTCCATTTTGTTTCCTTTTATTTTACAAGAATAGTTAAGGAGAAGATTTTTTATCAAGTGAGGATGGCTTGTCATACATTATACATAATTTGTCAAAATAAGCCAATTCATAACTAGCAAAGAAATTTTTTTATTTAAAAAGTCTTTTGTTTTTAAAGTTTTTCTCATATACCTATTCTTAGGTGTGCAGCATCAAGGTCGTGCTTTGTGAATTGTAACGGGTCCTGCTTGAGGTTGTTTTACATTTTTTAGCTATTGCCAGCTCAGTTGTAATTTAGCTATATGAGGAAGGAGCAAAATCTCTGCTTGTTACAAGGTACCCCATTAAAAAAAAATCACTGAAAGTTTTCTGTAATAGGTCTTTTAATTGTTATATGAAAACATTGCAAGATGAATAAGTAAAAAATGTGGGGGTACTTCATATTTAGATTTATTGACTCCTTTGTCTTTATCAGTTTACTGATATATATACTCATAATATAAAGTTATAGCTCCAAAGACACCTCCTTGGAATCATCTCCTTCTATTTCCACCCGTTGACAGTGACACACTGCAGTATTACAACATGGCTTCAATGCGCTTGTTCACAACATGAAAGGAACTCATAAGTGTATTGATAAAAGCCTGTCACATTTTACATCTTGATGCAGTTTGGGAAGAAAACTAATACACTATGGGCATTATAAGGTTAAAGCATCAGAATTTTGTACTTGAATTAACGTTGAAGGTGCCCTTGGTCTCTGGTTTATCTAGGAGAGTGAAAGTGAATGATGCTATAGTTCTATAGTTCTAATTTCTAATGTCTAATGTCTAATGTCTTCAGCTTCAGCTTGGCATCAGAATTTTGTACTGATCAAAAAATTTTGTTACTTGGCAATTATTAGGCAATCTATAATAGATTCTATGAAATATGTTTCAAAAAAGTTGTTGGCACTACTGTTTCCTAATGGATTATGTATTGTTATATTATCTCATTTATTTGGATTCCATTATGCAGATCAAGGTTGGATTTGGTGATGGAAAAGATTTGGTTGTTTCAGTGATGTCTGCTATGGGAGAAGAGCAGATCTGTGGCCTCAAGGACATTGGCCCCAAGTAATTGTCCTTCATGAATGGTGAATGCTTCAAGACCGGGACTTTAAACAAAAACACATAATAGTAGCTTACTTTAGGGGTCACTTATTTCAGAAGTGTTCTTATTAAAATGTGGCCTCTACCTATCACTAGACTTTGCCATTATGAATTAGGTTTTTATAATCACTATTTCCTTCTGCTTGATTAGTACCGAACCATTTCCTGGGCCTTGGTGTGGAGAAGTTATATATTCCAGCAAAGACTGTATATACACTTCTTAGCGCCTCATGTTGTCACCATTTAAAGTTCTTCATATTCAAATAGATTGGTTCTCATAATTGTGGTTTTTTTCTTAATTGCTTTTGTATTTATCTGTGCTGAAAATGTTTATACTTTTTTTGTGCTTTTAGACTGAGTGAATACGTACAGAAATGGATGGATGATTGTTTTTGCTTTAGGCTTTAAGGTGGCCTTTTGATTTTGTCACCCCTTGATAACACGTATCTTATATTTTTTTTAAACCTCATTCTGCACTCGCTTTCAGTGGATCCAAGGATCCATCCATTTTGGACCTTTTACTGTAATTAAAAAAAAATGAAAATGTTGTTTTGGTTTAAGTGAAAATATTGTATTGGTGAATAGCTTCTTCATGTGTAACAAGTACCCCATGCATTTGATAAATGTATATCTCTCATATAAATATTATTGTATTGTCCCTCATAGTGTAAATTTTATAACAGTTTGGGATCTACATGTGAGAGAGAAGGTATCTCATGCATTTAACATGTGCATCGGTCATTTTTCAGTGTAAATTTCACACAAGTGTAGAATCCACACAATGTGAGAGAGAGGATGCCTTTATTAGGGAATAGGAAAAAAGACTTGTACATGTTATGCATGAGTTTTTATAACTGAAAACATGATTTTACATTACATTTTCAGTTTATAAAATCACACATTTGTGTGAAAGAAACAGTTTATAAGTAACACATTTGTGTGAAAGAAACAAGATAATGGGAATAGAATCCAAGGAGGAACGGTAAATTGTATTTTTTATATGATTTGTTTATGCAAGTGTGATTGCACGGCATGCACAAGTAATTTGTGCATCTGGTGTATCCTCATAAATGTATTATCTATCGGTTAAAAACAAACTATTTTCAAAATAAGCCATTGCTGAATTAGATTTTCGTTGCATAGAATTTACTGTTTCTGGCTTGGAGCCCTCTTACAACAGAATGAACAACGAGGCCAAATGAGTCTTGGAGGATAAAATTGGAGTACAACTCTAAAGAAACACACTGCCTCAATTGGCAATTGTAACATGACGCAAATAGTAAACCCTCTGGCAAGCAAAATAGACCACAGGATAATAATCAAGACCTGCATGAATGTCATTTTTCCACTGAGGGCTGAAAACATTGAATGTTAAGAGGTTACAAATTTCAATTTGCAAGCATTTCCAGGGTTATCAATGGGCACCTGTGCTAAAACAATTTCAAACTCAAATCAATTTGAGGGTCTAGATTTTCTGACACGTTCATATCATAGTGTAAAAGAATGGCTGATCAGAATGTTACAACATTATACAAGGTGGTCTTAGCTGCCAATCTCAGCTCACGAATCGGATGACTGTTCCCAACCAATCATCAGGAATGTTGTCTCTCAGTTCTCCACTTAAGGCCCTTAATGCGTGGTTTGTGGCTGCCTGCATCCAGCCTAATCTTAATCACTACAAGCCCTCAAAACATAAATTGAAAAAGATGAAGTAAAATTGTAACAAAGGAGTCGTTACTTTCACAATGTAAACGTCAATTCCAAGTCTTGCAATCATTGCAGCTTCTGCTATTTTGGTCTCCATACCTCCAGTTGTATCATGAGCAGCTACAGTTGTTTGAACTGTTGACAGAATATGAGAAAAAATCTATTAAATTTTGGAGCTCTGGTCTAAAACCGCAGATCCATATTCTTGTGCCTGTTTAAAATCCTATGTTTCCGAAGATAAGTTAACAAAAAGGAGTAACTTTACAAGATGCTCAGCTTTTCTCAACATTTAAATATCTAAATCCACCATTATATCAACAAACACAGCAAAGAAAATATTTTTTTTTAAATGTAAATATATATACACCCATTGTTTGAATCTCCCCAGTTTAAGTTAACACAAAGGAGTAGCTTTACAAGATTCTCAGCTTTTCTCAATATTTGTAAATCTAAATCCACCATTATATCAACAAACACAGCACAGAAAGGATTTTTTTTTTTTTTTTTTTAAATGTAAATATATATACTCCCATTGTTTGAATCTCCCCAGTTTACCCGTTTATGTTGAGCTAGTCATAAAAGCATGTAGATGCAACCAGCAATTAAAGCTATAGTTTTAACATTCCATCAGAAGAGTCATGCTGAACTGCTGAAGCAAAGCCCGATACTGAAACATAGTG
The DNA here is from genome assembly GCA_023736055.1 of Quercus glauca. Classification (NCBI taxonomy): domain Eukaryota; kingdom Viridiplantae; phylum Streptophyta; class Magnoliopsida; order Fagales; family Fagaceae; genus Quercus; species Quercus glauca. Next base: position 174,727 of record CM043317.1, on the reverse strand, counting down.
AAAGTTTGTACATGCAATGAAAATCAATTTGATTCGTCTAGTTTTATGTTGATGCTGCTATCACTGTAGATGGAAGAAGAAAATTCCTTGAAAATCCTATAAGCTGATACTAAAAACATGTGGCAAAGCAGATTACCCCCTATAAACTGTCACTATAAACAATGGACCTCTATATTGTCATGTAAAGCTGAGATAAAACATCTCAATTCTTTTCTCACTAACCTTGCTTATCCATGTTCTGAAGCTCCGGTTTCACAACAGACCACTTCCCATCTTCGCCAACAGCTGCCAGAATGGGAAAATTTGCCATGCTCATTCAGTCAACATTTAACAAGCCAACTGAACTCGTTAAGATACCATGCATGTATAAGATCAAGGTTTTATAACAAGTACTCACCGATCTCGCTCAAGAGTACTGCATTAGGTTCTGTCGGTGGACGGTCATATACACCGAAAACATCTGTCTTTAATCCACATTAATTGGATAACAGCATAGAATGTCATTTGATACATATCAATCAGAGAGGTAATTTAACTCTAGCTTAGTATAAGATGCGTCAAATGTGAATATTGGGAAAACCAACTTCCCATACATATATTGATACATAATGTCATAAAAGTTATATTCGTGTTCTTAATATAACATAATAAATAATTCCAATAATCCATTTAGTAACAGAAACAAATTACTTAGGCTAAAATGCGCTTTACATTCCTTAACTTTGTGGTCACTTCAAACTTGGTTCTTAGACTTTCAAAATTTGCAATTTCAACCCTCAACTATTACAATAATGTCAATATGCCCTTTTCCGTTATGGTGTGTCACATCACATTTTCGTCATTACCTAAAAGCAACATCAAATTTTTTTTTTTTTTCTATTCAAAACAATGTCATTTATGGATGGGTAAATAACAAGATCCTAAGAGATGTTGATGGAAGGGGCATGTTGACATTATTGTAATACTTAACACAGTAATTACAGGTTTTCATACTCAATTGACCGATTTAGAAGGAACCCCAAAATTATGGTGTTTAAAGTATTTTAGCCAATTATTATTTTCCCCTCAAAAACCATGTCATCACCCTTAATCATTTCACTGAAATTTATATGTGACAAATGAAGGCAGCTTTCATCAGTGCTTTGGAGCTTTGATTAAGAGACAAGATAGTAAAAAGGATTGTAAAAGCCATTCACTTTCAATAACATTTATCAGGTAAAAACACTGAAGACCCATCTGCAAGCCATTTGATTCTAATTTTGCTAGAATGAATAAAAGAAGCTTATGTTTATAGTATTCTAAGCATGAAAAGAACTTATAAAAATTAGCGGATACAAGAAAAACAACATATTCAGGCTTTAAGTGCACCGCAAGATGACGTATGATAACATCTCCACTCAATATGCTGCAGCCCTGATTTTATAAAGTAAATGAATGAGGTTATTAACAATTAATAACTAACAAAGGTGATAAACATGTCTCACAGGGACCAAACCTGTAATTTATCAAGCACTGCATCTCCATGCAGAACCTAGAAGGCAGATAAGAATAAACATCTTTAGTGGCTAAAACATTTACTACTAATTGCAAAAGAATGATCCTCTCTGTATGACATAGGCCACTTCCTTTATCTAAAAATTATATGATTCTACACCTTCAGTAATCTTCATCTATTTATCTAATGATCTTCCTAACTAAGAAGTAATTATGAGATAATTTTTTACTTACTCAACAAAAAGGTTTTCAGAAAGTTAAATTATATTCAGAAAACTCCCTTTTAGTGGCTTAAGCTTTTGAGTATAGCTGATGTTTAAGATGGTTATTTACTGGACAAACAAGGTAAAGCACCTGAGTGTGTGGTGATAAATTTAACCAGTTGCTACTCAATACAGATGATTGTTAACTTTGCCTAGAAAAGATGATGTTCAAGAGAACAGGACTTATTATAATTTCAAGCTTTGAAGTATTATTATCATAGATCAAACAATTCAAACTTACAGGTATGAAACCAGAGTCAACAGCTTTATCCACCGCAGCCAAATCTGCTGAGGCTATCTGTAAGAGATATGAGAGTTCAAACTTAGGAAGAGGAGACAGCATCTCCAGAAATGAAAGAATAAAAAAACAAGCCTCCATTATTGGTGCATATAGTGAAACAACAGTCTTTATGGAGGCTCCTAACATTTTTCTCTTTGGTTGACCAGCCACATGAAAATGGAGACATTCCAATTGAAGGAATACCCTCTGCAAGAAAAGACAAAACTTTGCTAAGGATAATTGCTTTACTTCCCATTTCTAAAAGACATGCAAGGCAGAAAATTGGGTTGTCTAACATAATAATAAGATATCATTCTCACAAAAATTCAAATGTCTGCTGAAATTGTAATATTTGTATTCTCTGTCAACATAAATTTTACCATATTATCTTCCTTCAAAAAATAATATCAAGCATGAACAAAAGATTGCAAGAAAAAGAGAATTACAAATAATGAGGCAACAAGAAACTATCACAAGTTGGCAAATTCTCAACCCCAATAACTTTGCAATAAGAACTTCATGGAAGCTGGTGACATGGTTTGTCAAATTGTTTACTTGGTTATGATAAAATTGTCAGGAGCAAAGTATGCTTATAAAGAAATATGTACGGCATTCTTTCACATTTGATACACAAACGTTGACTTGCATTACAGACCTAGACTTGATGAAGAGGAAGATATGCAGATATATAAAATATAGAACTAAGAGAAAACCCTTTTTTTTGGATAAGTAGAGTTAGGAGAAAACATGCATAAAAGTCGAATTGTAACAACTAAATTAGTACCTCTGGCTAATGCTCTAACAACTTCAAGATTGAGGGTTGTAACCTGAAAAAAAAATGGAAACAGAACAAAAAAAAGGATAAATAAGGTAAAGAAAAAGATCCTTGTTCACCAGTTTTCTATATAGTAGACCAACTAATTGTTGAAGTAAAGGATCTAACCAGAGAATTCTGACATCACAATTGCCTAATTTTATATAATTGCACACCAAATAAGTGTAGATTAATGAATGTGGAGAATCTTTTTTGTTGGTCAACATCTTCTTAGTAGCTGAGATTTGGCTCCCATATAGCTTTTGTACTAATTCCAAAACAAAATCAGGCCAAGAGAAACAAGGGCTCAAATAAACTATAGTAGGTTGACATGAAATACAGCATCATACTTCTAAAGGCAACCAATTTTTTTTTTTGCATCTCTCTTCCCTAATGTTGATTGTTGAACTGCAATCATGGTAGCCCAATTAATCAAGGACTCAAACAACTCCATTCATAAAAATTCTCCAAACGATATGTCATCTAAACAGGGTTAACAAAAACCTTAATCAGGTGAAACAGTTCTGGTAGATACAAGGAAGGGTGCATGGGTACAAATTTCAAGTTTTATATAAATTAGCATCCATATCAACTATACTCAGTTGCCCGATTCTGTTCAACTTACTTCTATCATTCTAAAAATATATCCAATCCATCTTCACAAACTCAACCAACTAAAGTGCAGAAAATTTCTACACAATTGCTGAAATCAAAAGCTAAGAAATAAAAAATCATGAAATAACAAATACAAAAAATCAATTCATCTTACAGAAATTCGTGTAGCGACAAAACCAGCCTTGACAAGAGATTGGTCCAATCCTCCTTTATGAACCCCAGATTTACTGGCTTGAAAGTGACCAAAAGAACCTAAACCCACATTATAGATTATAAATTGAACTGCCGCATACTTTATAAAAACTATATAAACAACTTCAAAGCATCAAATCCTAAAAGAATACAGGGAAATTGCCCTGCAGTATAAAGAAAATGACCATGTTCTTTATACATACAAGCATCATTCTCATTGTTTATGCATCACTATTAATTAGCATCATAATCATATTTCAATTCAGTGTCTTAAATGCTTGTCATCAAGAATCGTTTCCCAATTCATGAATGGATCCATGTTACTGACCTGCTCCATGAACGACAACAAAACGACTAGAATCTACATTTGCATTGTCTACAAAATCATCAATGTTACACGAAACCTCTGATTCCCCATGTCTCTTGCTCCAATCCATCCCAAGAACCTTCATAGAAGGAGACCACCCTGGCATCATTGCTTGCCTCAGCTGAGAAGACACTACGTCAAGGTTTTCTTCATTTATCTTCTCAAGTTCATTTTTGCAAGTAATTGCCGCACCTCCTTCACAACTCAAAGCACATTTCTTAATATTTTGCTCATAAGAATTATTTTTGTATTCCATTTGTAGATCCTCAAAAAATATTTAACCATATAGTCAATTTTGCATGACATTTATTTGCTCATTTTACATGAAAGCCTCAAACCTTCTTGGTATTAAAGCAGGGATTAATTTTAAACATGGGTTGAAATGAAATTTAATAGGAACCCATTAATTTTAGTACTGCCAATGGACTTGAATAAACATTGTTTGCTCAAGCAGCATTCTGGCTTCTTGGTAAAACTAATAAACAACAATTAAGGTAAACACAAGCATATAAAGGTGAAAGGAGCAACAATGCTGTAGTGTAATAACTAATAAACTTGGTTAAAGGTTATAGAGAAAAAGTACATAACAGTTCTTTTCTTATTCCTTTTGGCTATCCTCTAAATATATTTAACCATAAATTACATTTTGCATGACATTCTCTGCTCATTTCACATCAAAGTCTCTAACTTGCTGGGTATTTAAACATGGGTGAAACACAGTTTTAATAATAGACACCCTTTAATCTATTATTGCCAATGGACTTGTACAAACATGTTTGCCCAAGCTAGCTTTCTGGGTTTCTTGGTAAAAGCTAATAAACGATCAAGAAATTAAATGTGATAATATAAAGTTGGAAAAAGCAACTGGACTTGTAGTGTAAAATATCAAAGTTTACCAATTTACAAGTGATTTAAATTTTTGTTACTGTTTTAGAGAAGAAAACAAAAAAAGATGGGATTTTTATGTCAAAGAAAAAAGAAAAAAGACATACCCAGTTTGACGATGCAACGGATTGGCTTGACACGGTGAATTTCTTGCTTCTCTCCCTCCATTGAGTTCTGACTTCTGAGCCCCTTTACTGTTTACTTTGCCCAAATCATTGGTCAGAGGAGTGTTTATTAACTAGACTAAAAGCGATTTATTATTATTATTATTATTATTATTATTGAGTTGATGCACGTGATTTTTATTTTTCATATTTTAAAAAACAATGTTTTTCGAGGTGAAAATCTTCAAATTTTTTGTATATTTTTTATTGAGTGTGAAATTTAAAAATTTAATAGTTGGATTGCATATTCGTTATATTCTTAATATGTATGTCAAATTTTATTCAAATCATGTGTTATTTACTCTTTGATTAATAAATTTATATTTTATGCATAATTTTATACCATAAAAACTTGAAATTTGAATATTTGATTGATAATATAGAAATTGATCTTTGATTTTTTTGAAATTTTACAAATATAGAGGATATAAGAAAAACATACAATCCAAACTATTAGATTTTCAAATTTCATTTCCAATAATAAAACATACAGAGCATTTTGAAGAGAATTTTTTTTTTTTTTTCTATTTTAGATGTAACGCCTAGCCGATGATAGAGAAAGACAAAGAAAACTTTTATCTTTTGGTGTTTTCTTTATTTGATCCTTGTTTTGAAATTAGCATTTTGACCATATATGTTTAATTTTGTGACAGCTTATAGGATGCTATTTATTTGGCACTTGTAGTTGATTACTAAACAAAAATGAACGATGTGATCAATATGAAAGTAGAATCAAACAAGAAGTACCAAAATGAAAATTTTGAAATATAAATGACTCAAAAAAAAAAAAAAAAAAAAAAACCCACAAACTTTTGGCAAAAAAATATACTTTACTCATGCCTAAATATATTTTAAACAAGAATACACCTTACATCCTATAACTTTAATCAAGTGTCAATTTAATCCACTAAGTTTAAAAGTTTTTTTTTTTCCATAAAAAAAAAGTTTAAAAGTTTTTGTAGAGCTACAATTTTTAGCCCAGGCCCAAAAAGGATTCGAACACTGATTTGCTAGGCCCAACACAATAAATTTGTAGAGAGTGGGCTAAAGAACTAAGTTTTAGTGATTCACAATAACGGCTAGTAAATATTTCAAAGATGAACGAGTATGAACTACACATAAAGCTTCTAAAAAAAAGTTGTCCGAGGAGACAGATTATGAATTAATATGATAGTTTTGAAAGCCAGTACAGCTATTGGTGCTACCGTAATTCCTTCTCTGTCCCTCTCTTTTTGTTTTTTTTTTTTCCTCCCCCTTTGGTGGTAGATCTTTTTACATTATATAATTCTTTTCAGGACATCCTGATCATACACTTGTTAAACATCCAAACTCTCACTTGAGTACATGTCCCATCAGCCACTTTCTCTGGCCTCTTTATGAGTTGCGGTAATCAAGGAAACACTGTTCAGGGGTTTTCTCCATATAAATGCGGCCAGGGAAGTGGTTGTAGTGCATTTAATGTGGTGGCAATAGCATCTCTTTTAGATATTTTTGGGCCCCTCTCTTCTGCGCAGGTATAAGAACCTTCCCTGTGGTGGAAGTCTCCTGAAGGATCATTTGAGTTGCTGAAGTCCAAAGCCGACCAACGTCTGATCCAATTCGAGAATGAGGTTCTCCTCGGATTGCATTCCTCCACTTCGTTCTTCATAGTTCTGGACTTATAGGCTTCTCTCAGTTATTCATACCTCCTCGAACATATCCGTGCTCACAAATAGGGCCCGCGGCCCAATACACCGGTTTGGGATCTTACCCCCCACAGTTTTTATTTTACTCCGTTAAATTTGAACATTTGTCATTTTAATTTGCTAATTTAAAAGATGATTTTTTTTTTGTTTAAATAAATTAATAAAATATGGGATATGAAATTGTTTTAACTCTTAAGGGAGTTGACAAAAACTTTTTAATGGCAATGGACAGAAGGACTAAAGTGATTGTGACATTAAAGTTAATGGACTAAAATGAATTTTTTTTTTTTTTTTTTTTAACTTAATGGACTAAAATGGTGATTGAACAAAGTCATAGGATGTAAAGTATATTTTTGCTTATATTTTATGTCCTCCAAGGTTAGGATTACTATCTCAATTGTAGAAACTTATAATTTAAACTCTTATTTAAAAAAAAAAAAAATTAAAATTGAACTTTTGTATCCATTTTATGATGATTGTGTTTTACCATCCTGTCTAAACAACAATTAATTTCCTTTTGAGAGATTTGTTTTCATGTTTCTTATTTGATGACAAAAGACATTTCTGATTAGCTAAGACTCATAATCCACAACCATTACAACAATGTCAACATGCATCATCTTCTATTATTTGTGCGTTTGGATAGCACATCCACGTTCACGTTTTCAACGTTTGCGCGTTTTCAGGCTTCTTTTTTTTTTTTCTTCTAGTCGCAGTTGTTGACTTTTCTCTCGTGAACAGTGCACCCGTGCACTATTCATGAGACCCACAAACTTCACTTCAGCAACTTTTTCATTAAAAATGGGTTTTACGGAACTATTCGTATATTTAAAAATTATTTTACTACAGTGTTTTTAGTTTTCAGTTTTCAGCAAAATAAGTTGTATCCAAACAGATCTTATAGTCTTCCATTGTTTCTGTTAACCTGACCAAAGATGACCACATTTTGGGATGGTTAATGACAAATGCTAACAGATTGTAATATTCGATAGTGTAAATTATAAGTTTCATAGTTAAGGGATCCATACCAAAGTGGTTAAAAAGTATTGTAGTCTTAAAAAAATTCTAACTTTTGCTATGATACTTGACACTAAAAACTCACACTTTTTCCCTCCATCTTATGTAAAATAAGTCTACAAATTTGAGTGTTTGATATTTTATAAGAAAGAGAAGAAAAGATGAAGATCACTAGCATCATTTTAGCCAATTCATAATTGTTAATTTTTTGGATGAAGCTTAATATATGTAGACTAAAATTTTCCTTTTTACATTGGATAATAATTCAGCGTTTATACACAAATATATTTTCATTTTCAAAGTATCTACATAAAAAGAAAAGTTAAGCACATCTTCAAAAGGAGAGCCATTGAATTGAATTGGAGCCTACATTTTATGAAGGGTCAAAGAAACCCATGAGATTTTTGACATTGTCTAAATTCCACCATTCTTATAAGGTTGGATTTGATTTTATAGGTGTCTTTTTATCAATTTATCAAGATATCAGTGAGTTTTTTTCAATCTTACTAAATCTCTCATTAAAAGTTTGAAGACATGTGAGTTAACTAACAACTCACAAGTTTATGATAAACAAATTAAGTATTATTTTCATGGTCACGTGTAATTGAGTACTTAATTATCATGCTTGACTTCTATTAATGATTTTCACATGAAACACGTTTTATGGAGTACCATAGGTTTTGATTGGTAAAGTAACTCAGAGACTCTCATGGCCATAGATAAAGGGGCCACATATCACACATTCACACTATCTTATCTTCTATAGAGGTCAAGATGTCATAATCAAAGTTATAAATATTGTTGATAGTTTGAATTTGTTAACTCAAACGAAATATTATAAACATACCAATTTGGAATTATTGTTTCGATTTATGAATATGTTAATAAACTCAAAACAACTTCATTTAACCTATTATTATATGAAGAATGGATTTATAACAACTTGTTTTAAAGTCAAAGCATATCAATTTTACCAAACTAATCTTTAAATTTGAAAAATTTTGAGCATGACATTTTTTATTATCCTCCAATCACTTGAAAGAACGTGGGCTCACCTTTTGGTTAGACTACATAAATTAAGCAAGAAAGGGAAATTGATGATGCACAAGGCCAAAAAATTAGAGTAAGACAAAATTTTATCAATAATGAACAATCTTATGTCCCTTTTTTAAGAATTTGTTAAGCCTAGGGCCTAGAAGCTTATGTTACTGTTCAAGATTTTTTCTCTCCCTCTCTTGTTTTTACTAGTATTTTCAATGTTCAAACAGGCACTATGGTTTCAGACTGAACTAGATAACAAATTAAATGATTTTTTTTTTTTTTTGAGGGGGATTAAATGATGTTTGTTAGTGTATATTGTTGAGAGATTAACACCTCGGAGCCTTAAATCTAATAGTTTATAATACCTAAATAAAATATAGGGACATCATTTAATTCAAAAGTTCTCTCTTTAACAAGTGGCATTGGAGCCCATTGTAGTGTGTGGCAAGATGTTCAAGGTCTCTTTCGCAAATGGAGGAAGGATGAGTCCCTTTCACAGTTGGAATAAGGACGAGACACACATACTTGGAGCCCTCATAAATATGAATCACACTGAGCAAGCTCATAAAGCCCATACAAATAATCTTGGTAGAAAAATGCCCCACAAATGAGTATTACCAATGGTTCTAAATAATGGTGCAATGTGAAGTTCCCATGGACATGGATGTGCAAGTTGGCAGGGGCGGCGCCACCTTAAGGTCAGGGTGGTCCCAGGACCACCCTGACCTGAAAAAAAAATTATATATAATAATTTAAAATTTTTTATTTGTCTACCCTTCAAAAAAAATTTGAGAACATCCTCATTTTTTTTTTATGCCAATAAAATTAAATTTTGTTCCATAATTTGTTTTACATTCAGTGGATGAATGGTTACTTGGTTGTGTACATTGAAAGAGATATAGCTTGTAGCATTGATAATGAAACTATCATGCATCGATTTCAAAATATGAAAACTCGTAGAAGGCAATTTTAAACTTTATGTATTTGCGTATTTTTTTTATTGTTGTTGTTGTTGTCAATATATAAATTTCTCTTTTTATTAGATTATATAATTTATGCTTCTTAAGGAACACCTGAGAAAAATTTATGGAGCTGCCACTGCAAGTTGGTTTCCATTGATAAGCGTGTGGGATTAATACATGGTCCCTACGAATGGCTAATGAAAGGCTCATGAATGATGTGATGACGATGGAAAAAGGCCATAGGCAAGGGGAGCTAGTAGGACTTGTTAGTGGCCCACACATGAGGGAGAAATTGTTAAGTATACACATGTGTGTGAAGTCTCACATTGAATTGATAATGAGACTATCATGTAATGATTTCAAAATATGAAAACTAGTAAAAAATAATTGTAAACTTTATGTATTTGCGTATTTTTTTATTGTTGTTGTTGTCAATATATGAATTTCTCTTTCTATTAAATTATATAATTTATACTTCTTAAAGAACACCTTGAGAAAAATTTCTAAAGCTGCCACTGCAAGTTGGTTTCCATTGATAAGCGTGTGGGATTAATACATGGTCCCTACGAATGGCTGATGAAAGGCTCATGAATGACATAATGACGATAGAAAAAGGCCATAGGCAAGGGGAGCTAGTAGGACTTGTTAGTGGCCCACACATGAGGGAGAAATTGTTAAGTATACACATGTATGTGAAGTCTCACATTGAATAATAATAAAAAGAGAGAGTGATTAATATAGTTACATAACATAGTTAGACCCAAACTCATAAACTTAAATTTTTGAGTTAAGTAGTGTCCCTAGTGTCCCTAATCTTAATATATTATATTAACCACTCAATTTATCCTATTGGGGTTTGACCCCACTTTAGTTTTTTTTTACAATGCACTCATATGTCTTCCTATATAAAGGCATTGTACTATTTATTCTCAAGAAATACAACATAATTATTTCATAATTCTAACAGTGTTAATAAAATATACTTTTTGTATTCAACTTTATACTTCAGCAAGCACAATTTTTTCTTTATAAAATAACTATAGTTTAAATAGGAAAAAAGAAGAAGCAAACACACAATATACTACAATGGATGAAATATAAAGCGGAATATGGAAGTGAAATAAATGATTTCTATTCGTTATAAAACATATTAGATGCCTTCTTTTAAAGCCAATTTTGGCACATTCAATTCATGGACTTGGCAAATTGTGTTTATCTTAATGAGGAGGAATGTGGTTTGAAGGTTTTTTTTTTTTTTTTTTTTTTGAGAAAATGTTTTGAAGGAAATTGAGGCAAATACCACATTGTGTCTACACATGTTTAAAATTCACGTCTTAAATTAATCATGATTCTACACATGTTTTCCTTGTTGAATGACATGTGTCTCAAGGCCATATGAGACACTTGTCATTTTGATCACTAACATATCCCTTAAACCCTCACCTATAAATGATCTGAGGCATTTTCACATCTCGTTAAAAATAGGCAAAACAAGGTCAAGAAAAGTGAACCAAATCATTCCATGTGTGATCAACCCAACAACTTAACAACGTTATTTGACTGCATCTAATATTTCCCATTTCCCCTTTTGGTCTCAGTAGCTTTCATGTGTCTTATCATTTCACTTAAGATTTTCCTCTCATATGAAGCAATGATGATAAAACTTAACGTTATATAGTCAGTAACCAAAATAGAAAAATATAAATAATTTTTCTTTCTAGTCAAATTCATACAATTTATAAAGAACTCAATTCATTTACGATTCTAGCGATTAAACGAATTGTTGAGTCGGTCATTTTTGTTGTCTTGCCACATGTTGTATTTAGATGAGCTTAGTTCTTAGATCCAAAGTTCAAGATGGTGACTCGAGCATACTCGCATCAATACTTGTTGTTGTTGGTGATAGACTGATAGCTGCTGGTAAACTGGTAATGTGGTATGTCTAGGAAATTTTCACAAATAACTTCTCACAAATTAAGTGTTAAATGCAAAATCTACTAATAGTCACTCACAACTTACCCCATACGGGTCTTATTATTTTTGCATGAGCCACCTATATAGGCCTATGGTAAAAAACAAAACGTTTATGGACCGGGCTGAAGGGGTAGGAGTTCGGGTTCTGGTAGCAATACGATATTTTTTTTATTAGGTCCCGTTAACGGATGATTGTACTTGTTAATTGACCATTTTATGAAAATTTTAATATCACTTACACGAAAAATATATAAAACTGAAATTTTCACAAAACATTTCTAAAAATATTTTTTGAATCAATGGGCATCTATTAACACGTTTGGAACATTTCAAATCAATATAAATAAATAAAAGAAATAAATACAATTATGGAGCACCATGCCCTCTTTACCTAAGTTGATAAAGAGCAGGCTCATTAAGGGAAACTATAAGTGGGTTTCAGTTAACTCAACATGTAAAGTTTCTGATAGTTGAATAAGAAATCTAAGGTTCAATTTCTGCTTACACCAAAAACCGATTAATGTCCTAGTTTGATGATAAAAAACTATCATCAGAACATACGGACGCATGGGAAGAAAACAAAAACAAAAACAAAAAAAAACCTTATCTCTCTCTCTCTCTCTCTCTATTGTTTTCCTTGGCCCACACAATGACTCTGTGACCCAACGTGCACAGCACGAACAGGTTGCCATCAATGGACAACTGAACACCTATATTGCAATTACCACTTGGGGTCGACAGGCGACAGCTACATACCCCAATGACAAAAATATATATTAGTATTAAACTCAATTTAAAAATTAAGTATAGTCCTTTACCATTTTGTCCTTGCATATTACACACCTTGCTAGCCATTTAAATCACAAAAAATGTGTAACATTGTGAGGGTGGTTTTGGGCTAGACACCAAAAGTGTCGGTGTAAAGACACCACGTTGGTACTGTCTTCTTCTTTAAAGAGATACATACATTGTGTGCTTGCTATTTTGCCAACGATGATACGGTAAAATTTTCAATTTTCATCAAAGCTTGTTTTTACTTTTCATTTGTTTGGCACTGTTTTTTGGTAGCTTATTTAGGATGGTCCTAGTCCTAGACACACCCAAATCTTGGTCCTATTTTGTTGCCACTTTCCCAAGGCCACCATATGTACTTTGGATACTCACATTAATCTTTTATGTAATAATTTTTGTTTTGGGTTAAAATGTACTTTACATCATGTATATTGGGAGATCATTCACTTGAAAATTATGTTTTATACCTTTGACTGTTAAAGAGCATTCATATTAATTTGTGTATAATTATGTAAATTTACAAATTTGCTATAGTAATCACGTAAATTTACACTGTTACTATTCGTTTTACATTTAGTTGTTTATTCTTTCTTTACGTATCCCGAGGATGAAGGAAAAGAGTGGATGGTGATTATTGTGTGTGAGGAAAGAGAAATAATTAAAAAAATGATATTTTAATTAAATTTAGTGTAAAATAGATAATCCGACGTGGGGAGTTTTAAAAAGTGAGTATGTAAAATAGAAAAAGTAAATTCTTATGCTAAAATAGATATGAATTTTTACACGAACTGATGCGAATACTCTATTAAGAGTTATGACTTCATTCCATTTATCTGCTGCATTCTTATAGACACAACTTAAGTCGTGTACTCTTGTAAACTGGACTCAATCAATAGGACACTTACACGTGTCTAACACTTGTTATATATCTGTATTCTATTATGTCCATTACACAAGAACGCTAAACCTAAGACTTGCTCCGTTCTTATAGTCAACCTACTATTAAATGATATCGTATAGTCTTTTTCTAAAATTTTCAACAACTAAAAAACACCTTAAAAAAAAAAAAAAAAATTGAAGGATTCGTGTACTAGACCTAGTGGTCCAATCTTATGAGGTTATTGCTTGTTTAGCACATCCTTCCATCATAGGAAAACGACATTGCTCACTCAAAATCCTCAACCCTCGATCTAACTTCTTGATTAGTCTATTTAAATAGTGTTACTTGACAAAGGTTTTTTTTTTTTTTTGGTACACGAAATGTGATAAAGATCCTTTATATTTCTGTCCAAATAATATTTGTCATATCCCTATTTTTTTTTTTATTAAAACAAGATAGCTTTTTTTTTTCCATGTATATTCACAAAGACATTTTGGCCACTATGCCTTTAGTCATGGCACGAATTTTGGCTTTTATAGTTTGCCCAACAATGACAAAAAAATAGTACACCAGATATTTTCTGGTCCTTTGAGTTCTGACATGTGTGAACTTTGTGATTATGATTGTTTAATATAAGGGTATTGAGCTCCATACTTATATAATTAACACTCCTATTTTGGAATGAAGCACACCACTTTATTTATTAAACTCATGTCTTTTTATAGTAATTGATTTGTCCTTGAGATCTGCTTGTCTACCTGCGACCATGTTTGTTCAAAGGGGTTTTGATATATTGCCTACAAAAAATTAGCTGGATATGAATATTTTTAAGTAGTTCTTGTTTATTGTAAAACTTACCTTCACAAATTTTTGTTTGAAAACATTGGTAAAATTTGATTTTCATAGTTAATACTAACCCATATTGATATAGTCACATAGCCAACACCTAGTTCACTTCATCTAACACTTGCTTAGCTTTTTTTTGATAGATACAGTTCAATTTGGAAAGGTCAAGAAAGAGCAAGAATGACTTCAGCTTGATTTTCCCGAAAAACAATCAACCCGTATATTAATCATGTTCCTAGAATCATGCCTACATTTACAATCGTTATATCTTATAAACTATGACAACAAAGATTTAAAAATTGATGCCCTATAAAGTTCTTTACTTCTTCTTCTCAAATTCTTTACTTCTTTATCATAAAATGATTTGGAAACATCAAACCAAGGTACACACATTGAGATTATTTAAAAAATAAAAAATAAAAAACTCTACTAGTTCCTAGAACAAATAGTACTTACTAACTTAAGCATAGGAGGATTAGCAATCGACACCATATCAATGTTCTTCATATCACTTTTTTTTTTTTTTTTTTTTTTTTTTTTTTTTTTTGTATTTGTCCATTGTCCACAAAAAGAAAAAACCACATCCTTAATAAGTGAATGTTTATGCTTAGTAGTCTCAAATAGGGCGTGCAATCCTACCTCTTTTTTGAGTAGGTGATTCACTACCAAGTAGAAGAAAATGCTAGATCAAGAGAAGGGAGTACTACAAGCCCTTTGCCCCACGCATCAAACTAGCTTGCATGGTCCACCCACTTTGTTTTAGAATTAGAAAGAAAAAGTAAGACAAAACTTAGATAAAACTCTTTAAATGGCACACGTAATATTCTCTCGTTAAATTCAATTATGTGATTAGATTAACCAATAATTTTAAAAAAAGATAGCGTTGTTTGCGTAAGTTTTGCCCCAAAAAGTAATATCTTAAAATCTTAAAGGATCTTAATCCAAAAGAGAGAGAGTTAAATAAGTGTATTTAGAAAATATGCTTTTTATAAATTATATTCGTACACATTTAAAAGCAAACGATGTTGGTTACCTAAAATTACACACTTCCATAAGATATTCAAATCATTACAAGATTGAATTTTTACTCATCTACTTTCCTCACTTGGTGACTTTTAGCTATATAAAAAAAAAAAAAATTCAATAATAAAAAAAAGTAACGCTACAGTTACAAACTATTGTACAACATTACAAAATGTTGATATGACCAACATTTTATTAGTTTTCATTTAGGCCCACCGTTAATATTACTTTTTTATTTACTAATAATTACTCACTACATCAGTTGTTTGTAAAATAGTTTATATTTTTAGCATTATTCATTAAAAAAAAAAAAAACAAAACTCAAACAATAGGCAAAGAGTGACAACTCACAAGCTATTATGACCATTTAAAAAAATAATAATACAACTAATATAGTATATATATAAAACTTGCCCAACAATTTTTTGCCACATCATAGACTTCATCACCAATAAACTCACCTGCTTCATGCTGCCGTACCATTTCTACACATGGCAATTTCACATCAACTTTCCCTTCCCATAAAGTCTCCGAGGGCTAATCCGTCATTTCACTCACTCTTTTTTTTTTTTTTTAATCCATTTTTCCTTCTAGTAAGTCCATTTGTTAAATAACCAATTAGATTGCAACTAAATTTTTATTAAATAAAAAAAAAATTATAAAAGGGCTTCTTTTTTTTCCCGTATCTGCGGCGTGGACTTTTTGCTGAAATTCAGATCCAAAAAAGCAAAGAGCTTTTCCCCAACAAAAAAAAAAAAAAAAAAAAAACAGACACTTATGATATGAGAGAGTTCTGAGATTTTAAAGTTGTTGTTGTTTGAGGTTCTTTATTTTTGTTGGAAAAAATCAAATGGGAGAGAGAGAAGAAGAGCCACCACTACCGTCAACGACGTCGTTTTCTTCTTCTTCTTCTTCTTCTTCTTCTTCTTCATCTTTACCGTTAAAACTAACGGCGTCTTCTTCTTCTTCTTCTTCGTTACGCCCCACGATAACTCTTCCGCCGCGAACTTCGATGGAAACGTTATTCAACGGCGGCGGCGGCGGCGGCGGTGGTGGCGGGAGTAGTAGTGGGTCGGGTTTGGGCCTCAGTGGACTGGGCTTTAGCCCGGGGCCCATGACTCTTGTTTCCAACTTTTTCAACGATAACGATGACTGCAAGTCTTTCTCTCAGCTCCTCGCCGGAGCTATGACTTCTCCGGCGACTCAGCGGCCGAGTTTGCCGCCTCCTATGGCTGTCGAAGGTGTTGGAGGTGGGTCGGGAAAAGACGATGACAAGCCCTTCTCCGGCGGCGGTGGAAAAGACGAGGACAAGTCCTTCTCCGGCGGCGGTGGAGAGGAAGAGTTCCGGTTTCAGCAGAACCGGCCGACGGGTTTGGCGATATCGCCGTCGTCGATTTTCACAGTTCCGCCGGGACTCAGCCCCGCTGGCTTCCTTGACTCGCCGGGTCAGGTAATTCTCAGTGTTTTGGGATTTTTTTTTTTCTTTTTTCTTCTTGTGGCAGTTTGTGTAATTTAGTTTACTTTCGGTAGGGTAGTTTGGGAAAGTTATTTGGTTTTGTAGAAATGGTTTTTGTTGTTTTTTGTACTTTTTTAGTATGTTTGTTACTTTTTCCTGTTTGTTTGCCGAGAAAATTTGAACTTCTTGGAATTTGATATCTTGGGAAATGGATTGGATTTTTATTATTATAGATATTATTGTCTAGGATAATCAATTCGTTAATCAGTTCATAAAATCCTATCCATTCATAATTAAATGAATGGATCAGATTTTGTCACATCATCAACATCTTAAACTGGAAATCCAAAATAGTGGTGCGATAATCAAATTTTGTTTAAATAATTATGAGGTGGAAAAATCTGAACCCTTTTATTTTAAGGGTAAAAGCTTGGGTCCAATGCTCTTGTGCGCTGGACCTGACATGATGTGAGCACTTGTCTACATCGTATCGGGTCCAATGCATTGGAGCACTGAACTCAAGTAATGTCCTTATTTAAACTATGAATAGTTAGGAGTAGAGTTTACCCGAATTTGCTAGAGGAAAATGGAAGGAATCCAAAAATAGTTAGTTTTTGTGACCATTTTTTCATTGAGTCAGTCTGACAAATTTTGGTCCATTGTGTTGATCGAAATCACTTTGTAGCCGGCCATTTTCTAGCTCTAATACCTTGACAAGTTGCAGAAGATGAACGGAGAGAAAGAGAGAATTTAGAAGGAATTGAATTAAAGCTCAGTTTTTACCCAAAGAAAGAAAAAGAAAACTCAGAATTAATTGCTTCAGCGGCTCAAAAGGCCTATTTATACACAAAAGTCTGTGAACTGATTGAACCAATCCTATAACTGATTAGCCTAATTAATCATCTAAAAATTTCTGCTAGACTCTAATAATTACTCATGCATAACTGAAACGGTTATTGCCTATTGCCTAAGCAACTTGTAGCACGTGTTGCTAACTTAAGCACCTTTAACACGCGCTGTAAAACAGTTGCACTGAATGAACTTCAGGACTGAATGCGCTGCAATGTATAACTCTAACAGATGTTGGAGTCATATTTCCATGTCCAAATTAAAATTGGATTATTTTGTTTTGGCTTCATATGCATACATGACATTGTAATGGGGGTCTCTAATATGTCCTTGAAATCCTAATTTTGCTACTTTACCATAGCCTTTCATTCTGTGCAAAGATCCTATTGAAGGTGTACATCGGAGGATTTGATATGGAATCTGAATAGAATTTGAATTCTTAGGTAAAAAACATGTTCATTAATTTAGTGAATGGTATAATTTTTTTTTTTTCTAGTAGATGAACCTAAGTTATCTCTTTGTGATTTTTTTTCAACTCAAGATAAGCACTCCAACTTAAGCTGACTAGTCTAACTTCCAATATATTCTTCTGATATTTGAGACTATGAGTGATAGTTAGGCTTATATTGATTTTGCTTTCTAAGTATTAAGATCTTTTCTTTAGAATCATCAATGCCTAACCCTTACCCAAAAAGAAGAACATATGAATTCAAATGAATGTTTGTGAAGTTATTCGTAAGAGGTTTGTATGGTTTATATTAAGGGTCCGGTCCATTTTAGGAAACTTTTTATGGGAAATTGAAAAAGCTGTTAAAAAAGTTAGTCACTTTTTCATTTTCTCATAAAAAGTTTCCTAAAATAGTTTACTAATGTATGCCTAAGGGCATACATTAGTAAAATCCTTATATTAATGCATTTTGAATAAGGATAAATCTATTTTTCACAAAATAAAAAATAAAAACTTTTTCATGATGAAGCCGTTTATTTTGTTGTATAAAGAACCGGCATGGATATGGTATAAAGGTACAACATGATACAGATATAATGATACTGCAATTTTGGAAATATCGAGGATATATTCTTATAGGGACACATTAATTAATTAATATATAATTTTTAAAGCATGTATTCTGCTAATTTTTAGTTTAAAAGATAAATGAAGATCAAAAGGTATAAAAATTGCCACTGGCTGGCTGCTTGTGTAACTCATCAATAAAAAAGGCATAAGATAATCAAGCTAATTTAAAATTTATAAATTTAAAAAGAAAACATGGCCCATGATCCATGCCTGATATTTGTAGAAATTTGAAGGTTTTTAGCTGTCTAAAGTACTAGATCTTGTATTCTACTTTTGGATTCCTTTTTCCTTTTTGTCCTTTATAAAGTTCACTTTTCATCCCCAAATGTAGTCATCCCATATCCAAGCATATCCTAAGCTGTATCCCAAGTTTATTGTGGAAAAAAAGAAGAATGAGAATTTTCTTATTTTTTGATACCTATCCATTACACCTCCATACCAGATACATTTCAAATACAAGTTCCTTTGGCCATTTTGAAGTATGTGCTTCTTAGATTGTGCTTTATAACCTCCGATCATTCCAAATATATTACTATTTAGAAGTCAAAACTCATTCTCGTAGTGGCTTCTTATTTTTGTGATTCATGAGACGAGTAGGGACCCTTTGGGATGACACACCAGCAAGCTCTGGCTCAGGTCACAGCTCAGGCTGCACAAGCTCATACCCATGTGCATATTCAAGCTGATTATTCATCTTCATTATCAGCAGCGCCTGCTACCTCATTAACACAGCTTCCAGCCTTTACTACCAATACAACTGCACATCAGCAGGTGCCACCCTCGATACCAGACTCTGGTGTTGCGAATCAATCATCTGATTTCTCTCATTTTGATCAGAGATCCCAACCTTCTACATTTGCCGTTGATAAGCCTGCTGACGATGGCTACAACTGGCGGAAATATGGGCAGAAGCAAGTGAAAGGTAGTGAATTTCCTCGAAGCTATTACAAGTGCACATTTTCAGGTTGTCCCGTCAAGAAAAAGGTTGAGCGCTCTCTTGATGGCCAAGTAACTGAAATAATTTACAAGGGGCAGCACAACCATCAACCACCTCAAAAGCGTGCAAAAGATACTGGAAATTCTAATCAGGGAAATCCAGACTTTGCTAGCCAAGTTCAAAGTGGGAATTTGAACAAATTGAAAGAAGGGACAGGTCTTTATTTAATGTCAAAGAAGGATCAGGAATCGAGCCAAGCTACACCTGAACACTTATCTGGTACGAGTGACAGCGAGGAAGTCGGTGATGCTGAAACTGGAGTAGATGAAAAAGATGAAGATGAACCTGAAGCAAAGAGACAGTGAGTCTAACTCGCTCTTTTAAAAAATCTAAATATCGATCTGCTTCTGCCCAACTGGCAATTGTTTTAATTTCTAAAAGATCTGTGTTCCTTGTGCAGGAGTACAGAGGTCAGGGTTTCAGAGCCAGCTTCTTCACATAGGACTGTCACAGAGCCTAGGATCATTGTGCAGACAACTAGTGAAGTGGATCTTTTAGATGATGGGTATAGGTGGCGCAAATATGGACAGAAAGTTGTCAAAGGAAATCCTTATCCAAGGTAATATTACTTGTCTGTGCACACCATCCTTCTGAAGATGATTATAAATTGATAATATAGATGTTCTGTTAAAAATTGTCAATGAGAAAAAAATGGTTTTTATAATTTATTCAAGCTTTCAGCCACCCCCTAACACTTCCGAAAACTCAGCCACAAGTTTATATCACTTTGCCTCTCTTTCATCAACTCTTATGATTGCTTTCTTATAAAAAATAGGTAGAGAGAAGGAAATATGTGGGACTGCCAGTGGTAGGAAGGGGAAAAGAGAGGGAGTTAGGGGCGGTTGGAGGGAGAGATCTTATGATTGCTTTCTTAAACTCCACTCCCTAACATTTCAGAACTCTTAGCTATAAATTTATATTACTGTTATTATTCATTCTTGTTTAGTGTGCGTGTGCGTGTGTTGAGGATCCATAGCCAACCCAAAATATTTTTGGAGTTGAGAATAAGGCTTTGGCTATTGCAGTGTACGCTAGGTATTTATTCCTGAGAGATGATACGTCCACAACATTTTTTACAATATTTTCACAACAAATCACAAGTGGTTAATTGTTATTGGTTCAAATTTGAACCTAACTCTAAGATTACTTTTTTATCCCAACAATAACAACCAGTAACAACCTTCCACTTAGAATTTGTTGTAAAAATGTTGTGAAAATGTTGTGGACATATCATTTCTCTTTATTCCTGGCCCATTTGAGTTTAATCCCCGTTGATGTATGTGTAAACTGCAAACTATGTGCATCATCTCATCCTGAGGGACTCAGATCAATGTCTCAACCAAATCATTTACCTAAATAGTTAGGAAAACAACAATTTGGATTCTTCTAGAGTATGTAGTTTTTGTTTCGTGAGAGCTCTTTAGTTGCTTTTTTATATTCTGTTGATGTGAAGTGTGTTTCTGTTGTACCTAATTAATTTATCCTTAATGATTGTGTTATTTCCTTGCTGCCTGGATTTTTATCCAGAAATTCCTCATGCATCTTTTTTCTGATCTGCAGAAGCTATTATAAATGCACAACTGTAGGATGCAACGTCCGCAAACACGTTGAGAGGGCTTCATCAGATCCAAAAGCTGTCATTACAACATATGAGGGCAAACATAATCATGACATACCAGCTGCTAAAACTAGCAGCCACAACACAGCCAACAGCATTGCATCACAGTCAAAACCAGACAAAGTTCTGCCTGAGAAGCAATTATTAATTAACAATATGGGTCTTGGGAACAATGAACACCCTGTAGCACGTTTACGATTGAAAGAAGAACAGATAACTTAGTTTTTCTCGTGAACATGGAGAGCAGTGGGCGACAAATAACATGAAATTTTGCCATTCTCAGGCAAAAGGTGTAAGTTATCTTTTATTAGATCTGATTTTTCACACTTTGAGGCCATAATTTTGATGAAGGCCCACCTTTCCAACTGCCATATAGAAAGAGAGGATAATGGAAAGAAGATGGAGAAGTCGGTTGAAGACAGGACTTGCTTGGGTTGAGGCTGTAATTGTTGTATGTAAACTAGTGTAATCAGCAGTTTTCTACTGCGATTCTATATTTCCGTGCATTCTTTTGTACATGAAAATATAAGTATTTTTCTTCCATATAGTTGCCTGTGCATTATTGATATTTTAATGAATGAATGTTCAAGGATTTTTTTCCCTCTTTGATTTTTTAAAATTTTGGTGTCTGTGTCCTTAAATTTGTTCTGCGTCCTGTTTGTTGTGAGTTTGTAGGACTGTTTGGTGTTCCCTTTGATCTACATGGTCTCCAATCTTTTCATTTCTAAATTGACTGGATAAGATGAAATTGTAGAATAGTTAATGGAGTGCAGTGCACAGAGGAGTTATAACACTGATTTTGCAATATGTTTTTCTTCATCTCCTCCCAGCTTAATTTCAGGCAACAAGGTTAGTCCCTGCAGCAGCATAATCTTGCATATCTTTTACCATATGATGCATAAATCTTATTTTTGGGCTGATTCAAGGATCAACAGGAGGCCTAGCTTCATCACATTTAACCAATACGAAATCCTTGGATGTCACAATTAACTATATCTCTTTGCAATTGTTTGAATATGATTTTTTTTTTTTTTTTAAATTGTCATTATTTCATTTATGGTATATGGCATTTGCATCATATGAGACCTTAAGCTGGTGCGGGAAGAGATGACAGTAAAATATGTGATGCAGAGTCTGTTAACAAGGAGGTGGTATTATTATTATTATTATTACTGATCGGAAATGCACGTGATCCATGGTAAAATGTAATATAATTATTTTATAAGAATATAATGTAAAATTTGTAGGTTAAATATTACATGTGTTATTTAATTTTCTATTTTTATAAGTTTGGAACATATAATGTATTTTGCATTTAGCAACAATACATAGTGATATATATATATATATATATATATATATATATATATATATATATATATATATGAAAAACATAATTTAATAAAAAAAATTGAATTACATAATTATAATATTGTTGTAGGGACTCAATTTGTAATGGACCCTTAACAATAAAATTTGTAGAGCATGGGTGTAAGGGCTAGGCATTAGCAAAACCAACAACGGATGATATGAAATCCACAAGAGTAATAGGAAAGTAATTTTACTGAGTGTTTATGAGGATAATCATCATCATTTTGGTTAGGTGTTTATGAAGATCTTTGTAATGATTTCGGCTAAGTGTTTGTGAGGATCCTGATAATGATTTTGGCTAAGTGTTTGTGAAGCGTATTCGTCCTCGGATCAGTCCTCGGATCTCTTTTTCTTAGGACTGATATCCTCGGACTGATCTCCATCCTGTCCTTTCTCTCTGGATTGATAAATATCAGGGACCTCCCTTATGTTGGGAATCCTCTTGGTTATATAGTATCGCTTTAGTTAATCTTAGCCGTCCATTCGTCGGTTATCTGAACTCTGTATCTGAGGGTTTGTCCCATCATCTGCTTTTGCAGGCTTTATGTTAGTTCTCAGCCGCCTTCGTAGACTTTCTATTAGTTGAAGTGACCGAGGCATCTGGGTTTGCTGGTCATTTCACCATTAAAGCGGCCAGAATGTTGGTGGAGTACATTTAATGGGTGAGGGATATTTTCCCTTCATCAACGTTGGTTTGCCGAGGAGGTGGGCATCCTCGGCGAGGCCCCTTGAGGGCTTGGGCTTTTCCCTTTTACCCTCGGCCTCAATATTCTCCTCGGCGCGGGCCTTGGGCCGGCTATGAAATGGGCCGGGGTTGTTTAAATATTTGGGGCCCCACAATAGCCCCTCAAAATTCTGCTGCCCGACCTCTAGGGCGGGGAGGAAGATTTTGACTTCCTCGGCACATTTTCATGTCCTGTTGGGCCTTACCTCTCTGTCAGTGTTACTGTTACTTCAACTGCTCTTGCAATTTCTTTTTGGCGCTAAGGGCCTGTCCGAGGAGTTCTTCCTTGTTTTTACAAGGCTTTTATCTTTCTGGCTTATACTTTTCTGCCCGAGCTTCTTATTGGTTTTTCTAGAATGGGTAGGTTTAAGTCGTTTGTGCTTTAGCGCTCAGTTTCTCGTGGTTTTCGTCCCTGATAAGGCTCATTATTTAGCATCAAAGGGGTTGGCTTTACCGTAGATTTGGGCCTGTGGTCAGTACAAGGACCCTGGTTCCGTTCAGCGCTTATATTGCCCTATAGTGACCAGTTTCCACATAGATTTGGGTCTGAAGACCATGCAGTGCTTAAGTTTTGTCTAACACTTGGTTTTTAATCTGAAGTATCTGGTTTCCCCAGAGGCTTGAGTCCGAGGACCATGCAATGCCTTGGTTCTGTCCAGTACCTAGTTTTCTCATTTTCATCTGAAGTATCTGGTTTCCCCAAAGGCTTGAGTTCGAGGACCATGCAATGCCTTGATTCTGTCCAGTACCTAGTTTTCTCATTTTCATCTGAAGTATCTGGTTTCCCCAAAGGCTTGAGTCCGAGGACCATGCAATGCCTTAGTTCTGTCCAGTATCTAGTTTTCTCATTTTCATCTGAAGTATCTGGTTTCCCCAGAGGCTTGAGTCCGAGGACCATGTAATGCCTTGGTTCTGTCCAATACCTAGTTTTCTCATTTATTTACTATCTTATCTATTTATCCGTAGCCATTCAATTCTTCATTGCTACAATCTACGATAAACATTAAATAAATACACTTTTAAAGCAAAATAATCACAATCGCGTGCTGGGGTTGGTGTAGGAGAAGACCCTGCTTTGTTCTGCCTCTTCGTTTGACGTGACTCTTCTGATTACGAGGCATCTCTTTAGTCATTCGAGTAACACGTTACGACGCTTCGGTGCCTCCTCGTTAATAAGGCGCCTCCTCATTAATGTCAGTTGTGGATTTACGAGGATCTAACGGCGAGTAAGCCCCTTGGAATTTGGGCGGAATTATTGCCTCCGGAAATCTCTCCCCAGGATTTAATGCGGATTGGCTCTCACCAATATTTTGCCCTCTATAAAAGGCGTTTTTGGGGCAGCCTTTTCCTTCACACTTGACAAACATTTGTCTCAAACTTTTCCCAAAAATATTGCTCAGAGGTTCTGCAAGACATAGCAGTTTGAGCCCCTTCAAATGAGTTGGCCCTTGGAAAGGGCGGTCCCGAGGATGCACAGCCCCTATTAGGAGCCGAGGATGGAACTCCGACCCTGGACATCATGTTGGGGTTGGGGTAGGAGAAATTTGAAGATTTTCCATCTTTTCAACCTAACCAGAGGTGGAACCCTCCTTGCCGTTTGGAGGAGGATCCAGAAAGAATGTAACCTCCTTCCCTTGGGTACGGGTCTGTGACCCTCCAAGCCGGCAGCGATGGGGGTGGGAGGGAAACCAGGCGGAACCCAGAAGTGGAGCCATCCTGTGCCGCGGCCTCTTCCGCCTTCCATGTTGCCTTCCTTCTTTCTTTTCCCTTTTATCTCTTCTTCTTTTGCTCCTCAATGAGCCTTCTTTCCTCTATTTCCTCTTCTCTTACTTCACAACCAGCCTTCTTTTCTATCTTTTGTTCCTCTGCCAACTTTTCTTTCTATCTTTTGTTCCTCTGCCAACTTTGTTAGGCATCTGCCTTTGTAGTTAGCTTTAGAACAAGCCCCACGGGCATCACTTGTAAGAGATGTAACTTTTTCTTCATATATTAATAAAGAAGCAGGCTTGTTTTGTCTCTTTTATTTTTCGTATATTCTTATTTCTTCTGATTGTAGACTTCTGAATGAATGTTATTGCTGTAAACTGTATTGTTCTAGTGTGTTTTTTTTTTTTTTTTTTTTTTTTTTTTTTTTTTTTTTGAAAAGTGTTGCTCTCGATTTTTTTTTACACCAACCGTCGCACCTGCTAGTGCACAAGTCCTCCCCACAGACGGCGCCAATTGTAGGGACTCAATTTGTAATGGACCCTTAACAATAAAATTTGTAGAGCATGGGTGTAAGGGCTAGGCATTAGCAAAACCAACAACGGATGATATGAAATCCACAAGAGTAATAGGAAAGTAATTTTACTGAGTGTTTATGAGGATAATCATCATCATTTTGGTTAGGTGTTTATGAAGATCTTTGTAATGATTTCGGCTAAGTGTTTGTGAGGATCCTGATAATGATTTTGGCTAAGTGTTTGTGAAGCGTATTCGTCCTCGGATCAGTCCGAGGATCTCTTTTTCTTAGGACTGATCTCCATCCTGTCCGTTCTCTCTGGATTGATAAATATCAGGGACCTCCCTTATGTTGGGAATCCTCTTGGTTATATAGTATCGCTTTAGTTAATCTTAGCTGTCCATTCGTCGGTTATCCGAACTCTGTATCTGAGGGTTTGTCCCTTCATCTGCTTTTGCAGGCTTTATGTTAGTTCTCAGCCGCCTTCGTAGACTTTCTATTAGTTGAAGTGACTGAGGCATCTGGGTTTGCTGGTCATTTCACCATTAAAGCGACCAGAATGTTGGTAGAGTACATTTAATGGGTGAGGGATATTTTCCCTTCATCAACGTTGGTTTGCCGAAGAGGTGGGCATCCTCGGCGAGGCCCCTTGAGGGCTTAGGCTTTTCCCTTTTACCCTCGGCCTCAATATTCTCCTCGGCGCGGGCCTTGGGCCGGCTATGGAGTGGGTCGGGGTTGTTTAAATATTTGGGGCCCCACAATTGTTATATATAAATGGAGAAGACATTATTGAAGGATTTTTTTTTTAGTATACCATAATCGGTTTACTAATTTGAAATATCATTTTTTTTTTTCTAAATGTGAGTATAATGCCTATATTATTGAAACATGAATTTTAAGGCAATCTTTTGAATATTTATTATTTTCATTGCTTTTTAAGGGTCCGTATCTTTAATTTCTAATGTCTATTTTGTTTGTATTTTTTAGCCCAAAACTAAAGAGTTTGGTCCAAATAAAATAAAATTTCATACTTTTCAACTAAAAAATTAAGGAAAAAAAAATGAATTTTTGAGTCAAAAATTGAAAATGCAATTTACAAAAAGAATCAATTTAAGGCTTAATTAGTCCAAAATTGACGGAATAGACCAAATTGGAATCAAAATGAACCAAAGTGGATTAAATGGACTAAATACTAAAATGAGTTGAGATGGACCAAAGTTCTACACTGATGTGGCTCAAAAGTAAAAAAGGGTATAAAAATAATAAATATTATCCTTCGACTTTTATATATTATATAAATTATATTATATTTTTACATGAAATCAAGCTTCATTAGAGCTAACTTGATACAATAGACCCCAATGCAACCCTTCTAAATTCTAATCACATACAAATGATTAGGTAAGGCGACAGAATTTACAAGGCCATCATAGTTGTTAACTAAATCCCACTTACTAAGGAGGTGGTATTTTGTATCGGGGGGATGTACAGCACCTCGTTCACATTACGCGTGATACGTAATAAAAATTCATAAACAATTCGTATATAAGTTAACTTTTTTTTTTTTTTTGAGAGAGGTATATAAGTTAACTTGGAGTTAGTTTGGTTCATCTTTTTAGTTGGTTCATCTTTTTAAAGTTAGTTTGGTTCATCTTTTTAGTTGGTTCATCTTTATATATATATATATATATATATATATATATATATATATATATATATATAAAGGGTTTGGTTAATATATGACCTTAAGGTACACATTAAATTAATCATCTATTTTATAAAACTTTTTATAAATAATTAAAAAAACTGTCAAAAAAGTTAATCACTCATATTTAAAAGTAAAGATTTCATGCAAGAGAGCTTAATATTTTGCCAGGTGGCATATTCTTTGGGATTTTCTTTATTTAAGCTTACACTTTAATAAAGTTTGCATTTACATCATAGTATTAATTCATTGAAATTTTTTTTTTTTGATAGATAACGAAAAATTTTATTAAGAAAAAAAAAATAGCCAACCTAAGTACATTGGAGATGTAGTATTAGTTCATTGAATTAACTAATGGAGTAAATATATATATTAATTATATATAGTTATACATCAATTATTTATATTAGAGGAATTTAAATGATTATTTTTATAAATATTATATAAGAAAATATTTTTATTTATAATTATAATAATTTATTTAAAATATGACAGTCTTCCTTATATGAGAAATTATTTTTATCTATAATAATGATTATTGGTTTAGAATATGACATTCTTCCTTATGTTTAGTTGTTTTGACAACAATTGACACAAAAGCCATAAAAAATTAAATATTTGTAAATTTACTAAAAGTAGTCATAATTATTTAGATTTCTTAATTTTTTTAATAGTGGGTTCTAGTTAGCTCAACTGGTAAAGTTTTTTATGGTTGAATAACTAGATCTAGGGTTCTAATTACCATATTTAAAAGAAGAGTAAGTGCTAGAGACCCAAACAATCTTACAAACTCTTTACGAAGTGTTGATGTGGTGCGGTCCACATTAGCTTTTAAAAACAATTATTGAATGATATTTTTATTTTTCAAAATGATATTTGCATTTTTATTTTTTAGTAGGCATGAAACAAGCCTATTTATATCAGTCACAATATCACGCAATTTTCAAATTTGTAAACGCATATAATATGATCAAATTATTGCACCACTTTTATTATCTTTCTACTTTGTCTATAAAATAGAACACTAAAGATTACAATTTTTTACAAGTAAAATTATTGAAATATTGGAGGAAATTAACAAAATGCACCGCACATCATGCAGGAACTCGACTAATTGTAACTCAAAAGGGACAATGTGAAAACATGAAAGTTATGTTTCTAAAGACCAAAACAGGCGATGTTGAAATCCTACCAAACGCAAAATTCTCCGTTTACAAGCTTGACTGCGCATGGCCACCAAACCAAACACACATAAACACAAACACAACACCCTTTGATTTGATCGCTCTTTTCTCTCTCTATCTTACTTTAGAGTTAGATACTTCAAAATTCAGTCCTCAGTGTTAAATGTACCAACACAAAGATTTTCCGAATTTATCTTTTCTACTCCCATTCACATCTTTTGTTTTTTTTGTTTTGGTTCAAAAAACGGAAACAAACTTGCACTTAATTGACATTTCATAGATAGACTAGACTCGGTGACAAATCATGAAATAAGTACTTTACCTTTTAGAATTTAGAAGTATAATATTGAAAAATTTAAAGTACATTTCCTAAGCTCTATAAATAAATCTGCGCTATAAACATGGGTGATTTGTAAAAGTCCATTAGAACCCGAATAACTAAGAATATAGTTTCGAACTTCAACGTGATTTAAGAACAGCTCATTTCGTGTATCCAAAAAATTGAATTTTCATCATTTTATTTAACTCTCTTTTCATTTCATTTAAATGTCAGGTAGTAAACTTTTACAACATAAATGCCTCTTTATTTTTCTGTTACAGAAATCATTGTCTCTAAATGCATTACCCTGCATGTGACTATCCAAATCAATCATCTTTCAAAGTTACAATTTATTTTTGGTATTTGACCACTATTTACGAAATCAATTTTGTTCAAGCGCACACAACAGAGTACTTGCTCTGGCAGTTCTTCTGGTTTCTGTGCCTGTCATCAATATTGAGAGAAAAACTTGGTCATTTTTTAACAACAGTTGAACAAGCTATCAAATGCTCAAAAATGAATCTTTAAACTAGCATGCAATAAACAAAATCAAATTTTGGAGTTATTTTGTTCAACAATACGTAATTGGTAAGACAATTACTTTACCTGGATGGTTAAGCCCATATCAAGTATCCCATACTTCAAACGGTCTTGAAATGATTCAAATCCTTTCCTAGATATGTAGCTGAAGCTATGTATATCAAGGTCAATTTCAAAGTAATTAGGCCCCTGGATAATGAGAACCACAGCAACATCAGTTTGATACCATGTTAATAACCTGATGTTTGTATAGGATTTGATACTATGATACTCTATTGAAACATTAGCACAAGTTAGGTCAAATTCCTCAACTTTTTTAGACACATTAAAGGGTCTAAAAATGACCCATGGCTACAGCAGTCCTTTCATCAGCTCAAAACGTCTGATAATAAGAACTAAAAGATACACTTTGTTATAACTTGCAAGCAGAAAAATAGAAAAGAGGGATGCATTTAAAGCTTGGAATTCCATGATTTAACACAGGACTCGAGCTCTTAATAATTACATTGGGAATTGTATGATGCTATCGATAAAGAAAGTGAACTTAGAACTACAAAAGGAATTTCGCTTTACCTTGAAGAAATTGTGTTGAGGGCGTGAAAGCACTGGCTTATCATTATAAGCATGTAAAAGCTTCCTTTCAGTAGAACTCAATTCGAGGTCCTCAGGATTAGCCACTCTGGCCAAAATTTTTAGTCTTTCCCTAAAAGGAATCATGGACTCTTTTGCAAACCCTTTAACCTTTTCCATCTCATCGTCAACTAGTCTCTGTGAAAGAACACAACATGAGCACTAAATTTTAGATAACCAAAATCATATATATATATATATATATATATATGGAAATTATATGTAAAGATGAGTAAGTACCATGATGCTTTCCTGAAAATGAGGAGAGATCTCTTCATCAAAATGATCGGATACTTTGAAATATAAGACAAGGCTCATGCCTTCCCCATCATACTCACCAAGGAACATGGTAGCAGGATAAGTAGGAAGCTGTAACAACAACAAAAGCAATTCACAATAAAAAATTGAGATCCACTAGTGTATGCGTAAGTTAATGACATTAAACTTGAATTTAACCACTACAAACCGAGTATCCACTCGAGCAAACCAACCTACAATTGCCAATATTACAGTAAATTTTGTTCCCTATCACTGTTCCATAGCAATATACACTGGGAAAAACACAACAATTCATTGAAAAGAATAAAATTCAACATAGTTTTATACATATACTACAAGGATTTAAAACGAATTCACTAGGGTATTATTGTGTCTTTTCTTCCTCCCTTTATCTAGATGACAAGCATGGCCCATGTCATAGTTGGAAATAAATGAACTATAAAACAATATGTTAACAATGAGCCTTTGCGACTCTGAGGAATAAAAAACTAAGCATATGAAAGAGTATTTTGAAATAGAGAGAGAACCTGTATATTAACAATTAGCAATGCAGGCACTTTCTCGTGTGCTTTCACAGAAGGAAGTTCAAGGTGTTGAGCAATGTGATTTATCTTTTGAGGGCAGACATATAAATCAGCTCCAAACGGTACATATGGGCTGCAGTCTGGAGCTGGGAATTTCTGTTTATCTCTGCACAATTGATTGTTAATATTTAAACCGTCAAACCTTCACTTGACAACAAAGAATAAATCAAACCACCAACTGATGGAAAGAAGTACTGATTAACATGCCTGAAATAATTTTCGCCACGGAGCTTAAAATTTGAAGATGACACTGCAGACCAGCATCCTGAAGTTGGCTTCTCTCCTGGTGAACATGGAATCTGCAGTCCAGCTTTGGGACGATATAGAAATTTCTCAGATGCACCTGCCAGTACGCTTTTATGTTTAGTGTTGTAGGAGCTGGCAGTTCATACATATTAACACATGTACTTAAACACATTCAAC
Source organism: Quercus glauca (assembly GCA_023736055.1). Taxonomy (NCBI): domain Eukaryota; kingdom Viridiplantae; phylum Streptophyta; class Magnoliopsida; order Fagales; family Fagaceae; genus Quercus; species Quercus glauca. Next base: position 143,455 of record CM043317.1, on the reverse strand, counting down.
AACCAAAACGCCTATATTTATCGCCCAAAAACTCCATCACATGCCAAAGAACAATTACATGATCCTGGCAAGACATCTAAAATAGTGCAGAAATTTAAATTCTTTACCAAATTTCTTGATTAATGACACATTATGTTAACTCTAAAAGCTATCTGTACTTACAATATTCTGTCTTTTCAATTCTATCTAACGACTTCGTCTTAAAAGAATACATGATAACCGCAGATTGCTTTCTTTGTAGTGAAGGGGAACTTGACAAAGTTTGGCAAGACTTCAAATTGTTTTCTTGTGTTTTCTCTCCAGGGTTATGTGCACCTCCATCTAATTTCAGGTAGCTTCCGTAAAATTCCTCATACCTACACTCATTATCTACAAAGCAGGATGCAGTTTCATACTGGAGCAATTGAGTTGCATTACCTACTGAATGAAAAGAATCTGGCAGCCAAAAAGACCAATGACAAAGTCACAAATAAAAGCATATTAAAATGAAAAACAAATCCTTCTGCTCTGATGAGATGCAATTTTATTACCTCCATGTAAACTACTGTATTCCTCATCTGAATCAGATTCTAGAACACTAACTGAATCAAACCATGCTTCTTCTTGGCATATTCCTGCAATTAATTGATTTTTTGTGCTCAGAAATGAAAGCATTTGCATCAACTAGAGGGAAGAACGCAAATAGTCCATTCCACAAGTTCTAAAACCAGTAAGAACTACCATCGACATATTTGTGTGATTTTAAATTCAAATTCTCTCAAAAAACTCACATTGTAAAGTCTAAACTAACTTATTTGTTTCTATCCTTAATAATTGAACCAACTCCTAAACCTCTCCACTAAAATTCAAAGAAGTTTAGGTACCCATTCTTGATATCTTCATCTTTTCTTTTTCTTATGTGGTTGTTAAATTGCCATTATAAGAGAGCAAAAAAGAAGGTACCATTTGCACCAATTTGACTTTGGTTCCATTGGAGCTGGGTCAGATGAAATGCCTTATTAGAAACTTCAGATATCCTATGGGTGGTTGCAGCACCATTCTCGAAATTGAAATGAACAAACTTACCAACAGCAAAGTCCCCTACACAATTTCCAGCATCAACAATCCCGTTCAAAGGTACATCAGGAATGGAAGTGGAAACCTTGCTGTGGCCTTTTCTGTATCTACGAAAGTACTTCTTCGGTGTCCTAACTCTACTATTTGACTTTGAGGTACAGCTACCCATTGTGACAACTATAATTTTTACAACTTACGATAAATTCGTATAAGTTGCCAACTTCACAGATAGATCAGGTACCGTGGATAAACTCCATGTGAAACCAAAAATCTGCCCTGCATTCCAGCAATAAAATCTTAGATTAAGTATATAATGAACAAAAAGAAAAGCAGGAAACTTGGTCAATTTTAAATCACAGCAACCTTCATCTTTCCACATTCTCACAAGTGATAATATCAATCAATAAATCAATAAACTATGGAAATGAAAAATACGCACATAGGATTCAGAAAGGCCAGATGATTGAAAACATAAAAAATATAGGGTTTTACAAACCATCAATGGAAAACCTTCAAGTGGACAAAACAATGTAGTAAAATGTGAAACATGAGAAATTCAGCTTAACCAACATGAAGAAATTTTAAAATAAATGGAAACAAGGGTACACACTAGCAGTTCATGATTGTCTCAGTGACCATCAACTTAAGCAAAAACAACAAAATTCATTGGTTCAAATGCCAACTAATTCTGTCTAATTCTAAATACAGGATCATCAAATTGATTCCTCAACAGGTATAATTTTGGACTGAATGCTAAAGGCTGGAATCCATAACACATTTCCTTTGTAGAAATTAGCATACTTCAATTAAGAAACCAAATTCAAGACCATAGCTACCTGTACAAAAATTGCCCCAGATCAATTTATTGCTCTAGTGAATAACTAATACAATATAGCCAAACGTTTGTGATTAGTACTACAACCTCTCAAGTGAATTTCGCATTCCCATAAAAGATTACAGACTACACATAATTCTAAAAAATCAAAATCCCATTTTGTTTTATATGAAGCCAAGCACAAACCTTCAACACATTCTTAGAGAGAAACAGGTCTTGACTCTCCATTTGGTTGGCTTCCGGGCACAAGAGTGAAGAGTCACCGTTTAGATGCGAAAAACAAAATTCATGGACGATATATCACATTGATACTCCCCTCCATCAAATCACACAATCCTACTCCACCTTTGGAGTAGATAACCTGAACAACCCCAGATTTTAAAATTTAATAATAATGAAATTAAATCAAATGTAAATTAAAGTAGTTGAAAAACTATGCAAGGTCTAATATGAGAAACAAAGCCACTACCATGTAAATAACATAACCAAAAATACAAACAGAACCTTAAAATATATGCATACAATAGAATGAAACCAATCATAATGAAAAAAAAAACAATGAAACCTGAATGCAAAATTTCATTTTAACTTAAAAACGTCAACAAACTTTGAAAAACATAACTTTCTATACAAATACATTTCTATCTGATTCTGTTTTTGCATCATTGCCAATATATATATATATATATATATATATGTATGTATTGAAAAAGATAAAAAGAAACAGAGAGACACCTGAGGGAAATGAAGAAGGTGGTAATTCATGCGTGAATGATAGAGGAATCGTCGTTCCAACTCAGGAACTCGGATTCCTCTCTGTTTTTTTATTACTCTGTTTTCCTCTCTGTCTGTGTGAAAAAGTCAATGGAAAAGTGGTAACAAATTCCAGAGAGAAATGAAAATGAAGAGAGAAAAAGAGAGAGAAAGGCACGCAGAGACACACACAAACAAAAGAAATTCTCCGCTTAAATGGTATCCTATTTGTCTATTTACTTAGTTTACGCGCTCCTTTTAAATCTCTCTCTGTTTTAGGTAGAAATTTGTTTTGGTTTATAAGAATAAGATCACTTTGATTTTTGGCTCTTTAAATAGATTATTCTTTCTTTTCTTTTCTTTTTTTGAGAAAAAAGATTATTCTCTTTTAAATGGAAAGGATTTTTGTTTCTATTTTAAATGGAGGTATTTCATTTTCATGGTTCATTTTAGTATTTTACAAATCTCTCTATAATATGTTACCATATGAAATACTTTAAGGAGTTTTTAAAACTCTTTATGTAATAACATTTTCTCTATAAAAAAAAAGAAAAAAAACACAATAAATAAGTTTTAGTATTGTTCAAACCTAAATACCTTAGTCTTCTAACTAAGATCAATCATGTCTGTTCTTTTTTGCCTTTCTATCCTATTCTGCACATGCTTTCATTCACTTGAATTGAATCAAAATCATTGTTATTTGCGCATGACCTAATCATCTTAAGCAATTTATCCTTATATTTTCATTAATAAAAACCATCCCTAACATATAATTTTATAAATATTTTTAAGGGGCAAATATGAATTGTAATCAAATTTCATGAAAATATAGTATTTTAAGTTTTTTTTTTTTTCTGCCTTTGCTTTTGTGCTTATTTCGCTTGAGATATCGAATAGGTAAATGACATTATAACATAGTTTATTTTTAATACAACTATGTACACTCAAAGTTATCAATTTTGTACCATACCAATCAATACAAAGATTTTGTAATTTTACCTTGCCCCAATTACATTCATTTGCTTTCTTAGTATATAATAACTAAATGAGTTTTTATATTGGTGTTATTATTAATGTTGATGCTATGAGCTTTGAATAATTTGTTTTGAATAGAGATTATAAAAGTTCTTGATCCAATTGGAACAACTTTCAATAAGGTATATAACTTTGTGTATAATACTCCTGGTCTTCCTCCCATGTGTCTACATTTATGAAAACAGAAGTTTAGAATTGGGGACTGTTCACTCATTAATCATGATTGTTTTCTTTTAGTTAGATTTTTTTTTTTAAGAATCACTTTTAATTAGATTATAATTATAATTATACTCTAGTTGTAGTATTTTAATCACACGTGGCTCGTATTCTTAAACGTGTAGAATGGCACTTTCGATTCTGAGGCCAAGTTCATTGAATAATGATTAACACGATTTTAATTGTGAACTTAAAACTTATCTTCTTGATTCCATGGCAACTTTATTAAATATTTTATTTGTTCCTCATTATACTATATATTAGTATATAATAGATTAATAGTAATACCTTCACAACTAAGTTTCCATTGCATATATTCTCAAAAAAAAAAAGTTTCTATTACATTAGGATTATTTTTTTGGAGCCATTTGTAATAAACTCATCTAGTCGTCTACCGTTAAAAATAATTATATCAAATACATAGATGATACCTTCAACCAAATTGTATAACAAAGCTTATTAAATTTTTTTATCATTTTTATTAGCAATGTAAAAACTAAGAAACTGCCATCTTTCACAAATTATATTTATATGTATAATTTTTTTTCTTCTCTAAATCATAACTTACAACATGCTGCTAACCTCACAGCTCGAACCCTTTCCCCCCTAGATCCCTAAGCACTTTGTGCATGTTAATACTTAGATATTTTAGGATTTCTTTTAAAATAATAAAATTAAAAAAAAAAGAAGAAGATATTTTAGTGATTGTGTAATGAAAGGGTCTATGCTGAATTAGTGGTAATTAATTCAATCCATTGCATACCTAAAATACAGAAAGAAAAGAAAGAAAAGGAGTGCACCAAGAAAATTAATTAGGATGGTTTGCATAAATTTGACTAAGTTTTTTTTTTTAGAAGAATAAAGTTGAGTAAGTTGATTTAATGTACACAAAGAAAATGACATCAAAAAAAGTTTCACTGTGTCTCCAAAGGGCTTTGCAACTAGCGTATAGAGAGTCTTATAGTGGAAAGTGAGTCATTGACAATTGTTCGATCCATGCAATCTAATCTGGAAAGTGAGTCATTGACAATTGTTCGATCCATGCAATCATTAGATTAGAATTCCTCAAGTGTGAGAGTAAAATACTATTGAAGAAACCAAAGAAAGAAGAGATGAGAAATTTCAACAGACTGGAAAAAAAAAATTCCACAAAATTGGGCTCATACCCTTACAAGAACACAGTCAACATAGTCTGAATGCATATTTTGGGTTGAAAATATGGACCGAATTTTGTTCAACTTTTAGCCGAAATAGTAAGAGTAATAGTAATAAATTATTTACAATTTTCCTCTCACATGCAATGAATTCTATATTTATATAAGAGTGATATTGCATGTAACTTTTACATAAAATAATAAATAAATTTTAACATCTACATCAAAGTTAAAGGTCTTTTTCTATTAACCACTGCACACATTTGGTACGATTGTCACTCTACAAATATAAGTACTTGTGGGATGTGAGGGGAAATGGCCAAAATTCAAGTCTCCAGGAGAGAGTTTCACACACATATACGCTCTATTTATTTCAGCATTAACGTTTTCTAGAAAATAGATCATCTTCTAAAAAGTATTTTCTGAAAAACTATCTCATTTTCCAGTGTTTGGTAATGACCTTGAAAATAAGCTTGAGATTGTTTTTTTTTTTTTTTTTTGAGATGCTTGAGATAGTTTTTTGTTGTTTGGTATTTGGTATGCACAAAATTTTTATAACATTTCTCGTATAATATAAAACTTATATATCATGTGTATTGTGTAAACCTAATTAATGTAATCAATATAAATAAAAAGCTGATTCTCAACAAATTTGTGTGTGTGTGTACACACACGCACAAAAAAGAGAGAGATGTTACTTGGGTGGTCATAGAGCAAAGCCAACTTCACCATCTGCAGCCTATTCCGTTCAATGGCTAAGCCACTCAAAAATACCTCATCATCTCGTCCTGTTACCAAAGGTCGTTATTGGCGTTCATCTAAAGCTGAAAAATTCCCCTCAGATTTAATCCCTACAACCTACTTCACTTATCAAATTTCATGCCAAACCTCTGGTTGCTCTTTAAGGAGTGGCGTGACAGTCTTATAAAGGAATCTTCTAATTCTGGAAGACTGGAACCCAAATTTTTCGAAGTGCAATTGTTTATTTTGCACCCAAAATTTTCCCACCCGGTGATGATAAAGGTTACCCATTCAAAGCCAGCTATGATTACTATGGAAGCGAGGACGTTACAGCCATTGCTGAACAAGCTTTGCTCTATGACCAACCTAGTATGAAATTAATTTTTGTTTCCTGCGCACAAAAGAATAGAATTATTTATAGGAGTGATGAAGTGCACCAAGAGAGAGATTGTTTTCCAAAATTTTTTTCTGGAAAACAACCTATAGAAAATAAGCCTTATTTTTTTTAAAGGTTTTCCATTGATTAAAAATAGTTTTCCATTAACCAATATTTTTTATGTTACCAAATGCTAAAAAAATGTGAAAAACTATCTTTACAGAAGGTTTTCTATCGAAACAAACAGAACGTATGAACTTAAATTAGTTTGAAAGCGATGAAATAAGTGTCTAAAATTTCAATACCTAATCTAGTTGCTATGACTTATAAGACATATATGATAGCTTCTTCATTTGATTCTTTCTTCAATTGGTTGGTGGGATAGGGACAAACCAACCTTGACCAATACCAAATCCCCTTATTGCCTAACCACTAAGACCACACGGGTTCAACCAGTTTTCAACTATAATAATACAGTGCCTAATCACAGCCTAAAACCACCTAACCATTGTCTTCAAATTTGGTGGACTCAGCATATTCCTATTCCAAGGACCCCCACTTTATAACTTTGCATTAATGCTTATTAAAGTAATCTTGTATTGCCTTATGATTATATTTAGGAGTCTTGTAGCACAACTTGCATTTTTTAGTGTTTACAACAGAGATATTCAAGGTTCAAATATTCCGTCGCTCAAATATTGAATTATAAAATTAACTTTAAAAATCATGTTAGGGACGTAAATATTTTTTTACAACTGTCGACATGACTTATTTTTGTGATTGAAACATCACTTTGTTTACCTGGATCCACTACTGAGACAATTTAATTATGAATCAATTGCAACTGATCATGTCAACAACATAAAAAAACGTTGTCAAGAATATTGTATATTGTATACCTAAAGTTATTATATATTTAAATATGCACACATGCACCATTTATGAAGAGGGGCCATTTGTTCACTTGTTCACAGACAATGGACCATGCTTTTCATGCTAAACATTTTGAAGGGCCAAAAGTGAAAGCTATGTGATTTTTCTAGTTCTTTCTTTCTTAGGTGTTCAATGATGCAAAAGCAAAGCTATAAAAGAACTTTATCTTCATAGAGATGAAAAGTTGAAAACAATGGACGTGTGCGGTGTCTATTGCCATGCAATCTTTATATTATATTATATTTGAAGTGAAAATTTACTTAAAAATTCAAATTAGATTTTATTTTATAGTGTCATTCTAATTATGCACTAATTTGATGTCAAACGTCTTTAAAAATTTTAAATTTACTCAAATTTTATGTCAAGTATTCTCTAATTACATTCTAATTTTGTGTTAAGTGTTTTCTACGTATAACCATGTATTTAAATATTAAAAATGTAAAATTAAAGACTAAATTAAAATTTATTATACTTCTATGTAATACTATAAATGTATACAATTCATTACTTAAAAAAGAAAAATATTTCTTTTATATATGTATATGATTGTGGTTTTTCTTTACGTAAGAATTATAAACTAGTTATGTGTTAAATGATGATTAAAAATATCAAAACCCAAAAGATTTCATGATTCTATGAAATACTCAAAACCCAACTTTACAAATTTTCTTTCCTCTCCCAATCTTCTCTCTAAAGAAGAGGGAGAACACGATAGAAAAAATGTGAATTGATTTGGATTTGTGTTTTGGGGGTTTTTGAAAGCAACAAAAATGATGAACTGAGCTTAATTACAAAAAGAAAGCAAAAATACCTCCAAATGGGTAATGACAAATAGATGTACATATCTAATCAGTAATCAATTCACATTTTTCATACTCCATATATATCAGATTATGAATACAAAAATAGCACTAATGTTTTGTATTTTTATGGCCTTTATTAGAAGTTGTGGGATGTCAAAATCAATAGGAATTCTTTTATTCATTAAGGGAGCCACATATTGAGACAAGCCGAGTTTAATTTAGTCTGATGCCAGCTAAAAGATCACTGCTTATAATTCTCAGTATGAGAGGTTGAGGGTGCCATTATATAATCAAATCAAATTAATGGGCCTTTAGAAAGAGACATTATTGTCACCTATATATCTGCCGCACACAGAGAGAATTGAAATTAAAGTTTGATTACTTGCCACCTTGCTATGATGGTGACCTTCAATGCTTATTGTTCTACAAATATTTCATGGTTTGTTGAGCTAACTTTAAATTTTGATTTGTTCATTAACTTTCTTGGAAATCAAATAATTGTATAAGATACAATAGTTTTTTTAGGTGGAAGATACATACACTAGTTTTTTTTTTTATTAGAAAAAAAAAAATATATATATATATATATTTGTATAAGATAGAATTTCTACTCTAATCTAATCTAAGTGTAATAGTGTTCAACTATATAATATAGCCAAACAAAATAATTAACCAGCAATATATTATATATATTAGACCTAAGGACTAGGGTTTGTTTGATTGTAACTTTTCTAAATGATTGTGGGCTAATAAAAAAAATTTAGGTTAACTCTACTAGTAATGAAACTATGATTTCACTTTTCTATTAAGTCACTTTAATTTCTTTGGGTTTAATTTTTTTTTTTTTTAACTTAAAATTAATCCTACCTTAAAGACTCATTCTTTTAGATACAACTCTAAAAATTCACTTTTCTATTAAGTGACTTTAATTCTTTGGGTTTAATTAAAAAAAAAAAACTTAAATCCTACTCTTAAAGAGTACTCATTCTTTTAGATACAACTATATTTTGGCATAACTTATTTTTTATACAAAACAAATCAATAAAAATAAGCTCAACGAACACACTTCTTAGCCCATTTATTTACTTTTTTCTCTTTCTTAAGTGCACCTATAATTTATGCGATCAAATATATATCCAATGAAAAAGATATTATTAAGTAAATAATATCCTTGCTATGTCCAAACACATTTGGGGGACGAAGTATATATAAAATTCAAGGGAAGAATCTGAAAATATTTCTTTAATCTTCTGTTGCAATAAGTTTTTAGAGTTCTAAACCAAAAGATTGGCTCTTCTAAATTTTAAATGTTATTGAGAGAAGTAAGTGGAGTGTCAACTTATAACTCATTATTAGTATATGTTACATGGTATCCTTAAATATTAGGAACCATAAAGTGAACCAAACTAAACTTTGATATTGTTTTTTTTGAATTCAATCATTGTGTTTTGGGCCTTTGGCACTCAGCCTCTCGACCACTCGACCACTTGTAAACATGTTACCTGCACATCCACTACGACCTCGTGCGGAAAGAGAAATTACTTTACTCTATATTCTTAGAGGAAATACATTTATCTTATCTGTCTAATTATGTTAATCATTACTATCTTTTCGCCGAGAGAGCTTTATAGCGCACTTTGCATCTCAAGAGTTTTCAACGAAGATGTTTTGAATTCAAATCTCTCTCTTCCATTGTATTTATCAATGGAAGAGAGAGATTTAGGACAGACGTAAAGGTAGCCTAGAGCCCGTAAATTGCTTCCTATTGGCATCGGAACCACATGAGCTGCAAATTGGGATCCATACTTAGTAATTTAAATACATTTTATAACGTTTGTATTTGTTTATTTAGGATCATACTAGATAGTCAACTTACAAATTGGTAATATGTAAGGTAGCATGGAACTCGTTAGTTTTTGCTTATTGATGTAAACACCCCCACATGATGCTTGTAAATGAATTATAATTTATAATTTTGGAAATCAAACAATAAAATATAATTTTACTAATGTAAATTTTGTATGTGCAAATAAATTAATGGGTACAATTCTTTATATTTGTCTAATGTTATAAAATAATAATCTTCTTATTCAATTTTTTTGAAAAGTATTCGATTTACAAATTGTGCCAATCATTTGAAAACAAAATCTCCTCACTTTGATTAAAAAACAAATAGAACGATCTCTACAATGAAATTGGGATCAATTACCTTTGCACTAGTTTGTTAGAGATCCTTTATTAATTCTTTGCATTCTTCACGTTCTTTGAATGACCGTTATATTCAAAAGTTTGTGGGTGGAATCTCTTTGGATTATAGAGCTTGAATCTAACTAAGCTTTGATGATTAAAATTCTTGGTGTTTCCAGAATCACCAAACCTAGGGCATGTTTGGTAGACTGTAATAGATATTGTAATGTAATAGATATTCTTATAGTATAACTATTTGGTTGTTTGGTTATGTTTTTATTACAATGAATAATTATTCCTTATGAATAGCTATTCTTCAAAATGAGGAATAATTATTCCTTATCAAAAGTACTGAATATCTATTCCTTCACCTTATATAATAACTTTTTTTAAAAATTTCCTAAAAAGCCATTAGTTGCCACATCTTCAAAAGGAAAGAAAATAAATTTTCCTTATTGTTAATAATTAGCTTTATTTTGAACACCCTAAAATAAGTGTATTTTAGGAAATTTGACTTAAAAATGATTTAATTACACATTCTTTTTTTTATTCTACTAAATTGTGGATGCATATTCAGAATTCTATTCCTAAATGGTCACCAAACTAATGAATAGTGATACTTATTACATTCCAACTTAATGTATTTCTTGTAATACTTATTTTTATTCTCATGTAATAATTATTACAGTGTACTAAACGTGCTCCTAATGTTTGAAGAAATCTTAAGGCTTTGAAATTTTGTATAAATGAGCTTTATTTTAATTTTATTATGAGTAATTCTACGGTACCCCCCCCCCAAAAAAAGGGGGGGTACGGTACCTACTAGTAGGTAACCTGCTACACCAGGTTACTTTTTTCTCACATTTAACAGTTCCATCCTCATATTGTGCAGTTCCAACATCACATGTGACAGTTCTTTTCTCACATTTGGTGGTTCTCTTACTTTTTTCTCATGTATGACGGTTCCATCCTCACATTGACCAGTTCCAACATCACATATGACAGTTTTTTTCTCACTTTTGGTGGTTCTCTTACTTTTTTTTCTCACATTTGATGGTTCCATCCTCACATTGTGCGGTTCTAATATCATATATGACAGTTCTTTTGTCACATTGGGTGGTTCCCTTACTTTTTTTCTCACACTTGACGGTTTTATCCTCACATTGTGCAGTTCCAACATCACATGTGATATTTCTTTTCTCACATTTGGTAGTTCCTTTACTTTTTTCTCACATTTGACGGTTTCATCCTCACATTGTGCAATTCCAACATCACATATAACAGTTTTTTTCACATTTAGTGGTTCCCTTACTTTTCTTTTTTACATTTGACGGTTTCATCCTCACATTGTGCAGTTCCAACATCACATATAACAGTTTTTTTCACATTTAGTGGTTCCCTTACTTTTCTTTTTCACATTTGACGGTTCCATCCTCACATTGTGCAGATCCAATATCACATATGACAGTTCTTTTGTCACATTTGGTGGTTCCCTTACTTTTTTCTCACATTTGACGGTTCCATCCTCACATTGTGCAATTTCAACATCACATGTGACAGTTTTTTCTCACATTGGGTGGTTCCCTTACTTTTTTCTCACACTTCACGGTTTCATCCTCACATTGTGCAATTCCAACATTACATGTGACAGTTCTTTTCTCACATTTGGTGGTTCCCTTACTTTTTTCTCATATTTGACGATTTCATCCTCACATTGTGCAGTTCCAACCTCATATGTGACAGTTTTTTCTCACATTTGGTGGTTCCTTTACTTTTTTTCTTACATTTGTCGGTTTTATCCTCACATTGTGCAGTTCCAACATCACATATGACAGTTATTTTGTCAAATTGGGTGGTTCCCTTACTTTTTTCTCACACTTGACGGTTTCATATTCACATTGTACAGTTCCAACATCACATGTGATAGTTCTTTTCTCACATTTAATGGTTTCCTTACTTTTTCCTCACACTTGACGGTTCCATCCTCACATTATGCAGTTCCAACATCACACATGACAATTCTTTTGTCACATTTGGTGGTTTCCTTATTTTTTTCTCACATTTGACGGTTTCATCTCACATTGTACAGTTCCAACATCACATGTGATAGTTCTATTATCACATTTGGTGGTTCTCTTATTTTTTTATTTTTTTTTATATTTGGCGGTTCCATTATCATATTGTGCAATTTTAACATCACATGTGACAATTCTTTTGTCACATTGGGTGATTCTTTTACTATTTTCTCATAAATGACGGTTCTATCTTTACATTTTACAGTTCCAACATCACATGTGACGGTCATTTTCTCATATTTGGTGATTCCCTTACTTTTTTCTCATATTTGATGATTCCATCCTCACATTATGTGGTTCCAACATTACAGGTGATAGTTTGGTGGTTCCCTTACTTTTTTTCTCATATTTGACGGTTCGATCCTTACATTGTTCAGTTCCAACATCACATTTGACAGTTCTTTTCTCACATTTGGTTGTTCCCTTATTTTTTTTCTCACATTCAACGGTTTCATCCTCATATTGTGCAGTTCCAACGTCACATGTAACAGTTCTTTTCTCACATTTGGTGGTTCTCTTGCTTTTTTCTCACATTTGGTGGTTCCTTTACTTTTTTCTCACACTTGATGGTTCCATTCTCACATTGTACAATTCCAACACCACATTTGACAGTTCTTTTGTCACATATAATGGTTCCTTTTTTTTTCCTCAAATTTGATGGTTCCATTGTCATATTAAGCAGTACCAGTATCGCATCTGCTTTATTTTTGTCACATATGACAGTTCTTTTGTTACATTGGGTGGTTCCCTTACTTTGGACGGTTCCATCCTCACATTGTGCAGTTTCAATATCACATGTAACAGTTCTTTTCTTACACATGGTGGTTCCCTTACTTTTTTTCTCACATTTGACGATTTCATCTTTACATTATGTAGTTCTAACATCACATGTAACAGTTTTGTTCTCACATTTAGTGGTTCCCTTACTTTCTTCTCACATTTAACAGTTTTACCCTCACATTGTGCAGTTTCAACATCTCTTGTTACAGTTCTTTTCTCACATTTGGTGTTTCTTTTACTTTTTTCTCACATTTGACCGTTCCATCCTCACATTATACAGTTTCAACATTACATAGGACTGTACTTTTATCACATTCGATGATTCCCTTTTTTTTTTTTTTTTTCTCACATTTGATGGTTCCATTGTTACATTGGGCAGTACTAACATCACATTTGATCGTACATTTCTCACATTCGGTGGTACTTGAATTTTTTCCTCACGGTTGACAGTTCTATTGTCACATTGGGCATTACCAACATCACATGTGATTGTACTTTTGTCACATTCGGTAGTTCCCTTATTTTTTCTCACATTTGATGGTTCCATTGTCACATTAGGTAGTACTAACATCACATTTGACCATACTTTTGCCACATTCGGTTGTACTCATATTTTTTTCTCACATTTGATAATACCATCCTTAAATTGTGCAGTACCAACATCACATGTGACTGTACTTTAATCACATTTGGTGGTTTCCTTATTTTTTTCTCATATTTGATGGTTTCATTGTCACATTGGGTAGTACCAATATCACACATGACCCTATTTTTGTTACAATCAATGGTTCTTTTTTTTATTTTTATTTTTATACTCATATTTGACTGTTCTATCGTCATATTAAGCCGTACTAATATTACATATAGGCGTAGCCAACCTAACCCAACGCCATCGAATTATCTAATAATTGACAAATATACATAACAAAAATACCCCTAAATTCTCTAAAATTTCGGAAATACCCTTAAATATACTAAAATTACCAAAATGCATCCGAACACTTAAAAATTACCAAAATAAGCCCAAAACTCTAAAAAATTATTGGGGTATCATTAAAACCTAAAAAGTGACCCTAATACCTAAAAAATGAAAGAAATACCCTTTAAACCTAAAAAAAAATTACAATTTTTTGTATTAACAATGAGAATAAGAAAAAAAAAAGACTAATAAAAGATAAAGTACAAATTGAAAATACTAATATAAGAATAATAAAGTGACCACAATAATTTCATAACAAATTTTGTGCAACAAGTTATTAGCCAGTTATTGGTGGGTAAAACATGTCAATATTGAACCAAAATTAGAATTAGTAATAGCTTACCACATAAAATTTATTCTGAAAATATTGTGGATATAGCATTACTCTTATATTTATTGAACTCAAATTCTTATGAGTCTCAAGTAAAAGTATTCAACATTTTTATTAGGGTGGTCAAAATTGGTTAATTTAGTAAATAATATATTTTTTTGAAATATATATATACAATATTTTCAAGTTAGGGTGGTCCTAGAACATATTAATTAAAAATAATTATTTATATAAATTTTTTTTGCATATATAATTTTTTTTTTTTTTGACAAGTGAGGGGACCACTCTCACATACAGGTAGAGCCGCCAGTGATTTGCAAGACCAAAATGACAATAAAAAATTTATACAACCACTTGATTTGCTTGATTTGAAACTCGTTGATTTTAAAATTAATGGATTTAAAAAGCCTTGATTTGAAATCCATTAATTTTTAAATTCCTTGTTTGGGTCTTTTTATACAATGACGGATTTGAAATTCTATTGTTTGGATACTTAAATTTGAATTTGGATTTGAATTTAAAAATCAATAAAATATTTTTTCCAATTATTATTTTTCTTAAACTTTCTACATTTTAATTTTAGTAACATTTTTTAATAAATACATGAGCTAATAAAAAAGCCATTGATAATCCACTTGACAAGATGATGACTAAAAATCTGTTATCATAGCCAACTAAATTATTTTTTGCCAACTATTGGCAACTAAAATGTTCTATATCAACATAAAGAGAGAACCCAAATGTATGAGTTTTTTCTCAACATTTAAAATCTCAAACTAAAAAATTGTTTTAAAGTTCTTAACAGCTAAAAAGTTTTATTTCAATAAAGATGATAAAATATCCAAAATATATGTTTTTACACAAAATTCAAAACAAAGAAGCCATTGATAAACCAATTGACAAGATAATGATTAAATATCTTCCATCATGGCCAATTAAAAAAATGTCTCGCCAACTCTTACCAACTAAAATATTTTAGAGAGAGAGAGAGAGAGTACCCAAAAAACATGGGTTTTTTTATTATTTTTTAACAACATTCAAAATCTCAAACTAAAAAATTGTTTCAAAGTGGATATTTTCTACTCTTTTTTCTTTGGCAAGGTTCAATTGCATAACTTATTGATACCAAATGTTGATGTTTTGTTGTGCAAAAGGAGAATTCATCACTTTTCTCCTTCCTCAATCATAGCTTCAACTGCATTGTCCATATATTTTGCACTAACTCTAGGAGCTCTATTCCTCCCACACAAGATCTCAATGTCCTCCAATTGTCAATAACTTTGTTTTTATAAGCACATGCTTTTGTATTTTTCTAAGGAGAAAAAAAAGAAGCAATGAGTTAACTTAAATAAAATAAATTGACAATGAAACAAAGGAAAGGGAAAAAAAAAAAGCAGGACATTATGTGATGATTGTATTAGTGATAAACTTATGTAGAAATGAAAGGCATTATGTATCTGCAGAATTTTCTCAAAACAATCTTTAAACATAGACAAAACTTGTTATCGCTTGAAAACTACAATACAAGGAAGTAGTTAGCACATGGCCATATAGTTGAGTTAGCCTTGGAAAGTCATTCAGTAGAACAAACATCACATATGACCCCCTCTCAGCCATTTATTTTGAAATTTTAAATTTCATATTTTACACAAGTGATACATAAACTAATGTAATTTTTTATTTTATTTTATTTTTTGCATTGATTGGGCAAATTTTGGGTGTTATAATATTTTTGCTCTCTTGATTTGAATGCTATATGAAACTATTTTTCCACAAGTTCATATATGAAAAAAATAAATAATTCATTAGTTCTATTTGTATATGCCATGAAACCATTTTTCCACAAGTTCATATACGAAAAATTAAATAATTCATTAGTTCTATTTGTATATGCCATAGATGGTCCAAAGAAAACATACCACCTACTTGCACTTGGAGCTAAATATAGTGTTTTTTACCTCATAATAACGATAACGTGAAATGATATACAACCTAGTTTCATGCACTACAAACAGGTCTCTTGTTGTAAAGTATCTAAAGGAAGCTGAAAAACTACAAAGAAATCCATTATAAGTATCTTGACTTCTACTTACTCTGCTACTTGCTTATCATAAGAAGGAAAAAATTCATTTACAAAGAAATCCACTACAATGTGTTTCTTCACATCTATATTTGAATACCATCATGGCAATAATTGAAAAAGAGAATCAAATGCATCTTGCAATTGGTCTACATGTCTGGATTATTCATTCCTAAGTTTTGAACATGGCAACTTCTAACTTGTAGGAATTTCTTATTGTCCCTTTTGCAGCTCAAGTGGTAACTAAAGTATCTGCGTTTACATGGTATAACTATCAACACTTAGAAAAATGAGATGTTCATAAGAGCACACCTCATGGCATAGAGAATTCTGGTAGTTTTCTACACATCAAAGGGGAATTTATCAAATAAAGCATATAATAAAGACATTATGACTAAAGTGATAAACACAAAAGGAACACAAGAGTTAAAAATAAATTAATATCCTTAAAATTTATAAGAAAACATTGATAAGTTTTTTATAAGGTCCAACTCAAAGATTCATGCCTTTTGACAGCAAGTTTTTTTTCCAACTAATTTGTTTATTTATTTTTTTGATAAGTAATTTTATTGAAAAGTTCAACTAATTTATTATGTAGTTTCTTTTATAGGTAAGTTCTACACGCCTCTAAAGAGCACCGAGTCAAGCACATTCGTGCTACACCATATTTCCAAAGGTCACAGGTTTAGCGTATTGTAACTAAAAGGCTACTATAATGGTTTATAAAAAAATTTTGTGATCCACAGTGGCTTAACAATAGGTTCTTGCTCTCCAAATTAGTGACTTAACCATTGTCCTTCCTAAAGATCATATATTTACAATATTTTAATAGTTGCAAGTCAGAACTATAACAGCCTAAATCTAAGAGTTAGCCATGGAGTACTAGGGCCATTAAGTTCAAAGCAATTTTTAACACTTTGCATAATGAAAGTACCATTGAGAACTCCAGGAAATGAAGAAAGGTATCAACTTTTGGAGGTACAATGATATTAATCATGTCAACCAGGTTTAAGACAAAAATTTCATGTATCAAGCATTTTCATGTTAATAAATAATAAAAAATGAAAAGTAACAACAACAAATGAAGACAAAATTTGATGTATCTTATTTATATCTTTAAACTTGTGAACCAGATCAATACCATCAACAACCCGAATTCATGAATCTGCAGATGTGATGAGAACTTTTGATGAACTACCAGGAGCAAACTGTTTAGATAAACTGATCAGCAACTGAAAAGTATCAACCAAACTTGTCTCTCAAAGTAGGCATACAAACCATCTTTACAAGTGAAAATCAGCTGAACAAGGAAAGAGTAAAATAGAAAGAAATCGGCAAGTTAATTGTATTTGAATTTATAATAATCTCATAAAAAGTACAAGATTGTAGAGCCACCAGATTACCTGGAAACCAGAGATTTTCTTGTGATGAGATTTCTTCTTCTTGTTTTGCAGATTGATTTGGCTTTTTTGTTGCAACTTATTATCTGAAAGTATGAACAGATAAAGAAGTTATTAACAGTTAGTGCACAAAAAACTTGACTAAACCAACCAAGCACACACAGAGAGCTTTCTAAACCAGTACCAGATGTATTGTATAAACGGCAACTCCCCTTGTGTGAACCAACTAGTGCACCCTTCAGAAACCAACAAATTTCTTAAGCCATCTGAAGAATTGTATTTTATATAACTTGAACTTTAGTCTTTGATATCAACAGTATTCATGATACCAATTGTATTTTATATAAGTTCTCTACTTTTATGAATTAAAACATAATTTTTTCTTCTTTTTTTTGCTGAATTACTATGTCTATTAGGAGTTAGGACAGCTTGTTTCTATTTTTTTATGGAAGAAAGATGTTGTAATTCTCTAGAATTATTACTACTTTCATACCAAGGTTCCATAAGTTCTTATTTTGACTATTTATTATCATTTTCAAAGGTTTACATATGGAAACTATGATGATGATGATCATAATAGTCATCATGATAGTTTCCACGTGTAGACCTTTGGACCAATAAAGGCTATTTCTTAAAAAAACTAAGAACACGAGTAAATCGTTAACATAGAATACTAGACATGATTTTCTTTCTTTTTCAGATGAATTAAGACATTATCTTCAGGCTCAAATGCAAAGCTCGGCCAAGTATGGCAAAGCATAGCTATTGCCATTACAAGAAGCCAACCGAATCCAAACACATCAAAAACATTACAATGGCCTATTAAATAACTAAGGAAAGGAAACATTATGCATAGAGGAAAAAAAAAATAAATAAACAAAAGCCCTTTTTGGCATTTTTATAAACATGTATATGCATAAACACTCTTATTAAAAAAAAAAAAAAAAAACCCAAACTTTAAATGCAAGAAATTCCTCCATCCTGAATCCTATTTACTAACGCAATCACAATTCAACATTATCGTCTCACATCATAAAATCCAAGAAAATCAAAAGAAGAAAGAGAGGAAAAGAACCTTATGGCATGTACATGTCAAATATCAATTACATGGCATAAATTTCTATTATTAATTGAATTGAAAAAACCAAAGAAATTTTTTTCCCCAAACAGATACATGACCTACAAAGAATTTAAGAACCCATATTTTGCCAATCTAGAGGTAGGGATCTAGACTAAGAAATACCAACCTGAGGATGGTTAGAGTCGTTTCTTCTGCTAGATATGGATTTGTTTTCTTGAAGAACGATTTTTTTGCCATGAAAATCACTGCTTGATCTCAGGTCCTATGATTTCTCCTCACTCAGTAGGGCAAGAAACGACAAAATCGTATTGTAGAGATGAATTACCTGCAACAACCTATCTCTATCTTCAAGCTGCTTCTGATTTGCAGATCAGAAACCTTTGTAAAATTTTGTAGCTTTTTCTATCATACCTAGAATGATAGAAAAACAAGAATATAATGTGATCATGAATATAAGGGAGTGGAGTGAACGCAAGAGCAAAATCTGAGAAAGGAAGAAGAAAGAATCGGAGAACCAGAGGAACAAGAAGAGAAGGGTAATCTGGGTAACTAACTATAAAAATTAAACTTTATAGTTAGTTGGGCCGGTTCCGGAAGTAAATAGCATAGTAGCAACTCGAGCCTTAGAAGCTCGGTTTTCATGTTTTGTGGCACTTTGACGTGGAAAGCTTTTCACGTGGAAATCGAGTCTTATAGACTCGATTTATATATCGAGCCTTTGAGGCTCGATTTCAGTGCCACGTGGACACACCACGTAGATCTCGAGTCTCTAAGACTCGGTTTGCTAAAAGTGAAACCAAGTCTCAGAAACTTGATTTTTGAATTGTGAAAAACCCCTGGTCTGGGCCCCTAAAGATTTGACTGCTCCATGTCTTCACGTGTTCAGCAGCTGAACTCTGATTGCTCCAGTCCTTCACGTGTATCATCAGCTGGCTAGTGAGGTTAATTTGCTATCTCTCATTTTCCCCTTCACTTTCACTGATGCACTTTTCTCATTTTCCCCTTCACTTTCACTGATGCACTTTTTTCACTGGAGCTTTCACTTTCACAGCAACTTGACTCTCTCTCACTCTGCCTCTCAACCTCCCTCTCACTCTCATACAATCCCAGCACATCCTCATGTCAGGTAAGGTCTCACTCTCTAGTTAGTTGTTTGTTGTTTGGTTTTGATATTGTCTATAATTTTTTTTTTTTGCTTGAGTATGAAATTATAATCATTGATTTGGTGATGTAATTGCTTCATTTTGGTTTTGCCATCTACTAAAAATATCAAATGTTGCTCCAAAAAATAAGAATGCTAAGCAGTGAAACAAGAATGAATGTAACTATGTTAATATAATGAATGTACCTCAAAATTGCACAGGCAGACCATTTCGGTCCACTTCGGTCTCTTAAGTCCACTTCAGTCCATTCGGTCCATTCAGTCCACTTTGGTCATTCACTCTTTTTGGTCCATTTTGGTCCCATAGGTACACTTTAGTCCATTCAGTCCAATTTAGTCCATTCGGTCCATTTTGGTCTATTAGGTCCACCTTGGTACATCCAGTCCACTTCGGTCCACTTCAGTCCATTCGGTCCATCCAGTCCACTTCGATCCACTTCAGTCAATCCATTCGGTCCATCCAGTCCACTTCGGTCCACTTAATCAGTCTATTCGGTCCATCCAGTCCAATTTGGTCCAAGTTAAAACAAAATTAAAATAAACTAGTCATTTAACATAAACGTGTAATGTGATAAAACCACTGAAATCCCATCAATTAGAGTAAATATTATTCTCTAAACTCTGATTTTACTTTTTTGCTTGACTATGAAAGAATGATTGATATATATTTAAGATGTATTCTTGGTATATTTGTATTGTTAGGTTTTTAATGATTGTATTGTTGTTTGGTTTGATTTTTTTTATTTATATTTTTGTTAGAGCTGATTTGAAATTTTGCAATGGGATGACTTTTGTCTTTAGATTTTTTTTGTGTTAGTATGAAATGATAATGATTGTGTGCGTGTATGTGATGTGGGGTGAGTATATGCAAATGCAATGTGAAAAGTTGTAATTTTTGAACTTTGAGTAGATAGAAAAGGTTTTGCAATTTATGTTAAATGAAAGAGATAAAAATATGTGACTAACATATTATTACACTTGACTTAGGTTCACAACATATTATTACACTTGACTCTCTCTCTCACGCACTTGCTCTTGCTTATCCAAATTTTAATTTATTTTATTTTATTAATTTCTGAAGACTAGTAAAATATAGGACTAACATATTATACTTGACTCTCTAATAGGTTCACAATCTCTGAAGAATATTGAGTTAAATGTATACTTCGGTGGACCCCTTGATAATCCTGGAGGGATTGACGGATTCCCATTTAGAGGGGAGGGTATCGAATGCTACTACATGATGATACGTCGTAAGTTGAAGACATTGGATGATTTGAAGAAGAAAATAATGGACGAATTGAATTTGAACCGTGCTTGGTATGACATAAAGATTATTTATCGTTACCCACAAGAAGTCCTTCATGAACGGATAAATTACGGGTATATGGCAATCAAAGAAGACAAACATGTAAAGATGATGTTTAATAGGATCCAGAAAATGCCCCAAGTAAATGCTGCTGAGTTGTACGTAAGTTTAGAGGCACTTGCAGAAGTTGATACGGAGACGGTGCAACAAACAACTACGTCTTTACAATTTACAGCCCTAGATGATGGATGCACTACAATGGGAGGGTATACAATGGGAGGTTATACGCTCCCAACTCAAGATCATGTTGCCAATACTGGTGAAACCCTCCATCCTCAAGAGACACATTTAGAGGAGAGAGGGTATACAATGGGAGGTTATACGCTCCCAACTCAAGATCATGTTGCCAATACTGGTGAAACCCTCCATCCTGAAGAGACACATTTAGAGGAGGAAGACGAAGACGAAGATCATGCTATGAATGATGGTGAAAATGTTGATGATGTGGACGAGTACGAAGAGAGGATTGACCGAGGCGACTTTGAGAACGATGTGGATGACCATGAAGTCGTTCCCATTTTTGAAGAGGAAAATATGGAGAACCATGGTGAAGGTGATGCAGACGATGGTATTCGCGTCCACCATGATACAAAGGCACGAATAATTGGTTCAGGCATTCGTTCACGGTCGCCTCCAATATCAAAGTTCTGCAACGATCTTTGAGTCTTTGCCCCCCACAACCTGAAAAAACCAAACTTTTATGATTAAGAAAAAGGACCCAGAAATAGAAGAGAAGGGAAGTAATTGTTTTGCTTCCAAAACCAATAAAGGCAGTTTGAGAGACGAACTTGTCAGAGGGAACGAGGATTGGGCCAAAAGTGTCACGCTCTCTCGAAAGGAGGTGGGTAAAGGTTTCAAAACAGTAGTAGTAGCGTAACGCAGAGCACCAATCGCTGATCCACCTGAGATTGAGAGTCGGCGCGAAACCGCGAACATCGCCATTTCTGAGGAGGGTTGTTGTTGCTGGACTTGGACCTGAGAGACGACAATTCATAGAGATGAGGAGAAAAGGCATAGGAGCTAGCTCAGCTTCGTTCTGTCGAGGAACAACAAAGCTCAATTAATTCCAGTGAGACATTAAAAGCAACTGTGAAACAATATATGGAGCATAGTTCAGATAAACTTGCCTGCCAAGTGGGCTACACCTCAAGCACCAGCAATGATAATCTGAATGCCTCTCTCCAAGGCAGATGATGCATAAGAAAACATCATTTCAGGGGTCCGGTGAGCTGAAACTATTTTCACCTGCATATTATAATTTGTCAAGGTAGAATTAAAATATATATATTGATCATATGAAAGCATAATTCAAATGAAATCTGAATTCTGGATTTAAAAGTTATTTTCATCATTGAATGAACCACTTTGGATGGTTCTAATTCTAATGTTTTTGCCAATGTCCACTCGTAAATGAAATTGTGTATTTACTATTTGTTGGATCATGTAAGCTGGTTTTTTCCTTATAAAAAAAAAAATAGGCAAGTTTTTTCTATGACCTTGAGTTCTTATTTGTGCCAACCATTTTATGGGGCCTACAGTGCTCATGAGTTGCACCAGGAATAGACCAACACAAAGCCTAACAATTTTGTTTCATGTGGTCTTGAATCATCCACTATTGTAAAATAAACTTTGCAAAAGGTATCATTTGAGTTACCTTTTTTGGGCCTTATGCCGTCTCGTATAATGAGGAGGAGGTCTTGCATGTCCTTCATCAGATGCCTCAGGGCCAGCATTGTGTCCATGTTTGTGCCCCCCTATCCCACAAGAAGGTGGCTTTGATATGCGTTTGGGTCGACCTTCTGCCACTGCAGGTAACCCAACAACCTGCTCAGCCTGAACATGGGGTGGGTCGATGGCTGAAGAAGGGCCAATAGACGCACTGTGGGAGGGTGGCTCCTGCTGCATGTCAGGTGGGGTTGGAGTAAGACTCAGGTTAAAGGATGGAACGGCTGACAGCTCAAGGGATGAAGGTGGAGTGGGTGAAGGGATAGTGGGCCTAAGGGATGGAGGTGGGGTGGGTGAAGGGATGGTGGGGCGAGGGGATGGAGGTGGGGTGGGTGAAGGGATGGTGGGGCGAGAAGATGGATGTGAGGTGGGTGAAGAGATGGTGGGGCGAGGGGATGGATGTGGGGTAGATGGAGACGGATCGGGGGTAGGGACAACCCGAGGGGTAGCAACAGGTGGACGAGAGGGACATCCGGCCGGAGCTGTGCTTGTGCTTGGGCCCTTAGTAGTGCTTGGGCCCGCAGGAGTAGCTGCCTCCTCATTGGGGGCCTCAGGGATAGGAGGTGGTACACGTTCAATCGCATGCACGGCCGTCAGCACGTTAGTAATGTCCTGGTGGTCCTCTGAGCCCACTGGGTGACTCCTCAACAAACGGGTGCAACATTCAATCTACAAATGGAAAAACCACACATATTAGTTCAGCAATACCAAATCAACAATGCCAATCGATAATAAAATCAATGTTGGTTATGAATTGGTTCTGCTAGTAATAATTGCAAATTAAAGAGAGACCAAGTGCTAAGCAAAAAATGTAGTAAGATATCTCATGTTAATTCAACAGTGGTTTCATGCTAAGAAGTACGGTAAGATGTAGAAGACATTGAGAAGTTACCAGTATAGTCACTACTGCACCGGGCCTATCGATGAACCTCCGAGTTACCCTACTGAACCAGTTGTGGTACTCGTGCTGTGGAGGCATATCACCAAGCACTGCTTCACAACGCCGTTCAAGGCGATTACCCCACTCATCGATATGCACATGATGTCTCCGTATCCAATCAACACTGATCTTACCCCTTAAATCAATGCCATGAAGCACTTCGTCAGTGTCAACAGGGCGGGGAATTTCTTGGATCATCCCAAATTGCCGAACGACACGATCCGGTGTATGTTTTTCTATTAGGTGGAAACATACAAGCGGCACCGTTGCCGTCCACACGGCCGTCCCTGCAACGCACCATGGGGGAAGGTCCTCTAACTCAGCTTCATATGGCTGCCACACCACCTACAACAGCCCAAAAAGAAGTACAGAACACATTAGGCAACAATGTTTATATTTCAAAGTTCATCAAACCTATATCTTGTTCGTAAACATGTACAAATCTATTTTTCATACCTGGCCTGGCAACATTGAAGCTATTTGCTCACGATACCTGTCCCTGAAGACGTGGGCGGGCCTATTTTTCTTGTTTGGGACCCACAACCACCTACAATCAAGAACAACGGATCAATATGTAGAACTTTCCTACTAACATAATTCCAAGGTTTAAACTATAATGTAATCATATATAACTACTGAGATTGACTTATAGATATTTACTTAATTAATAATAGCACTAAAATAAGAATTTTGACCTTATAAAAAACAAAGCACATACAAGCCACATGACAGTCACAAACTTCCTGACATATTAACGTAATCATATATATTGAACCTTTGTTCAAATTCTTGTTATGTTGACATAAAAATTTGCTAGAAGCCTTTAAAATAAAATAAATATGTAAGTTCAAGTTACATAATTGTGAGCTTAGGTAATGATCGCATAATGTATATGACGTGTATGAGGTAGATACTTACTTCAGGAACAGTGGACCACACACTGGAGGACCACAAGCACCCACTGGCGGGCCACGCTCAACTGCTGGGCACAAATAAGGGAACCTGGCCCATGCCCAATACTGGACCAATAGTAGGCACCCACCCATCTGACTGGTGCCCTCGCTTGCCCTGCATAGATCTCTGTACAACCATGCAAGGCAAGCACTTCCCCAACTATACCTTCGTGGGTTACGAAGGTCTTCCAACTGTTGCACCCACATTAGATGCACCCTATCGCCGGATTTGTCCATGAATATTGTGTCCCCCAGTAGCGCTAGGATGTAGCATCGTGCGTACTGATAAAGCTGATCCTCATTAGCATTATGCGGCAATGGTTCTGCAACTTGCGCCAAAAGCCGATTGATGAGAATCCGCTGGCCATGAAGTTCCTTATGGTTGTTTTGATTTACAGGTTGAAAGCCAAGGAATTCCCGGCACACCGCCGCCCAAGTCTTTATAGTGCTCCCTGTTATAGCGTCACCATCAACAAGAAGCCCAAGAAGAACCTCCACATCTTGCAATGTGATGGTGACCTCACCATGTGGCATGTGGAAGGTGTGAGTCTCGGGCCGCCATCGCTCCACTAAGGCTGTTATCAGGCCATGGTCAATCTCTCTACCTCGGACCCAGAGGAGTCCCTCCAAACCAACAGCCTTGATGATGTTCCTGACTCGGTCGTCCACCATTGGCTCTCGATCGGAGATTTCTGAACTACGGCTGCGGCAGGTAATGGACCCTGGATCCTGCACAGAACAGAACCATGGATTAATATATTTTATTCAAATGCGTGTACATTGTATGAATTTGTTAGATGTACATCGGTTAAGTCTTTAGTGTTGTGTTTTACCTGCCCATTCCAAATAGCTTCGGACCGATGCTTGGGCTGTTGTGTCAAAACCGACCTGTCAATGGGTCCAGGCTGTGTATAGTCAATCCGCCCAGCATTTGCAGCAGCCATACTGCACAAGAATGATAAGTAGTTAGAAAGAAATAAGAGAAATGAAGAAAACTTAAAAGAACAATAGACAATCACACACAAGAGAGGACACCAAGAATTTATGTGATTTGGTCTTTGGCCTACATCCATTGGTGGTGATGAGAAGAAAAATTCACTGACAAATATGGAAGATACAAAATTAGTATAGAGGCAATCTCACAAATCCCAAACTCCAATACAGCAAAGAGCTCTCTCTCACAAATAACAAAGAATACATAAATTCCTATTCTTTATTCAAGCTTGCGGCACCTTCGTAGAAAACAAATAACACATCAAATATATATACTTGAAAGTCGGTCAAGTGGTTTTCCACTACCACCTACATGGCAAATATAATTTCGCCATGCACAAAAATAAATCAAGTCTTTAATAGGCATTCAAGCTACAGACTAACAAGAGGCACTGTTAGGATTTTTAGCTTCTCTTAGAATGCTGGAATGTTTCCTTGAGAAGCCAAATTCAGGTTGCCTTGGAACAATATTTGATAACCATAATAGCAAATGGAGTGCAAAGCTGAGCATATAGACCAAAGGTTGGAGTTATTGGAAAGATATAACTGCAACCTCATTCTTCTTGGGTGAATAAGAGTAAGAGTACTGATGTTGATACTCAAATCTCTTGTTTAATATATAATTTATTCTAATTAGGTTTGCTTGAAGACCCCGCATCTCAAACATGAGGCCAAGAGGATGATAATTACACATTGAGTCTTGAGTTGTACTTGTCATCAACTATTTGTTGGGCTTTCAACATACATTTTAATGTTTCAAATATATAATAATGTGATCTCATCTTACTGGCATTAAGCCATTAATCGGGCCACAGTTTCACAGAAGACAATTCTAGGCTAAAGTCAAGTTATGCTAACTTGTTACCAATGATATATATTTCTTTTGAATGGTTTGTAGCACATGCATACACATGCCTTATGATGGTGATCTATCGTTTTACTGCTTTCACATTGCTACAATTTTTCTCTTTTATCACCACCAAGCATTATTGTTTATTGACATGTTGATATATAACAATCTCAGCACCAAGAAGCTATTATCTATCCTAGATTCAATCATTCATAAACTTCTTCAACTAATCCTAATTTCATTTAGCCTCCAATTGTCACATGTACTTCAGTATCCAAACAATTATATATATATATATATATATATATATATATATCTCCAATTCCTCCATTCTTAGTAACAATTTACCATAACTGACCAAATCAAACTTAGATTTAGATCAAAGTAAATTTTGATCAACAAAGCACTAAAATTGAATCCTCAGCAAATATAAACAAACCCAGAAACATAATCCGATTCCACAACAAATATGAACAAACCCAGAAACATAATCCGATCTCAAAAAACAATAAAGCTTCGATCTTTTTTAACAGTTCTATTAGAAATTCAAAACGAAACCAAAATAGAAAAAACCAAACTTTCACCAAAGATTCTTTGATTTTTCCCACTGTTTCTCAGCAACCAAACGATGAAACACACTTTGCATTTTGCATAAAGGGACTCACCTTTTTTTTTTGTTTTCAGAGACCGCGTAGACTGAAGGACCTCAAAGCTCTGCGATGACCGTTTGATACAATCTCCGTTCTTTTGGCGAAGCTGATGAATGTGAAATACTGGAGACTGAGACTGGAGATTGAGTGAGAGTAGAGACGGTGACAGGGTGTCTGTGTGAGGGTGGAGAGGGTGACTGACAGAGGCGTGAGAGTGGGTCGGTGAGTGAGAGTGAGAGGCTAAGTGAGAGTGGGTCGGCGTCAGTGAGGCTGAGTGAGAGTGGGTCAGGGACGGTGAGGCTGAGAGAGTGAGAGGGTGAGTGAGACTGGGTCGAGGTCAGTGAGGCTGAGAGAGTGAGAGGATGAGCGAGGGTCGGCGTCGGTGAGGCTGAGAGAGTTAGAGTGGTTCGGGGTCACCGTCGGCGTTAGTGACGCTGAGACAATCAAAGTCGGTCGGTGAGGTTGAGAGAATAGATGGTGACTGGTCTCTGTCAGAGTGAGAGTGAGAGTGAGATTGGAGAGGGTGAGTAAGAGTGGAGAGAGGCGTAACGACAACTAAAAGAGTTTAAATTTTGAAAAAATGCTATTAGAAATCGAGTCTTATAGACTCGGTTTCCAGGTGGCGTCGACGTGCACATCCACGTCACACAGAAGTGGAAATCGAGTCTTTAAGACTCGATTTCCAGGTGGCGTCGTTAGTGGAAATCGAGTCTTAGAAACTCGATTTCCAGGTGGATGCCAAGTGGCAAGTACGCCACGTCAGATTTGATCAAAAGCTAAAAACCGAGCCTCAAAGACTCGATTTATGGGCCCAAAATCGAGTCTCTGAGACTTGATTTGTTAGTATACAATTTACTTTCATAACCAGGCCTACTAACTAAATACTTGGGATTTTATGGTTAAATCCCAATTTCGTTCAGAAGAGAACGCAAGAGAAGGAGAAAAGGTTGAGATAGGAACCATCAGAATTTTTTTTAGTTTATATTCACTGACCTACTTTACCAGTAACAGGTTTCCATTAAAATTAAATGAATGGCTTGGATTGAAACAATGAAAAATTAATGGCTAGGATTAGGGAGGGTACCGTACCCCCCAAAACAAATAGGGGGTACTGTAGAATGACCCTTTTATTATAATTTAAAGATTTGAATGGGGAAGTTCTTAAAGAGGTTTAATAACATACAACTAGTTTAGATTGGCAACATGAAAGTGTCATAATTTAATTTAAGTGACTTCGTGTATTAATCTCCAAGAGTCAAGTGGCATTATTTGAATTGCCAAATTAAATACTATAAATTGAAGTAACAAACGATGGTGTTTGATTAATTAATTGGGTTGCTTATGCTAGATTACATTAAAATACTAAAATGTATATACAAGCGATTGGTCACTTGTGAGTATCATATATTATTTTTATTTTGATTGGTCAAAAATTCTCACTACAAATGCCCTCTTCGGAGAGAATATATTTCACGAAGTGGCTCCGTAAGACAATTCTCATGAAATGTAGAACCCATATGATGTGAGAAGATGATTTCATAAAACCGTTCCATAAGATAATTTCCTAAAATACTAGTGTTGTTTGATTTAGAGACAAGTAAGACAATCTTTGCTTGAGTAATCTCCTCTTCAAAGGTTTGAATATGGTAATTAACAAGTGAGCAAATATCCAAATTTAAATGCAGATGCTTAATTCTTGCGATTTGTATATGATTTCTTGAGGACTTTTTTCATTATTTTTTTGTTTTCAAGGATGACATTTGTGTGATTATAAGTATTTTCCGCCTCTTTCAACTCTTGGAAAATTTAAAAAAAGAAAGAAAGAAAATCAATCAATCATGAGTTAGCCTATGAACTATCCAATGTGCTCATTTGCTTTATGTGAAACTTTCATCCAATGCTTCAATGTACTAATGCAAATCACATGACTAATTTTGAATATGTGCTCAAATCATGACAGTAGGAACTAGAACACCGAAACAAAGCTAAACCTGCTTTATGTACACATATTTGGCATTAGCTTTTTTTAGCTTTTATGTACAAATTTTTAAAATTTCACATTTTCTCGCTTTTTTTCACTTTTTCAAATTTTTCCAAAGTACAAGTATACTTTAGCATATTTTCAGTAAAAAGTTTTTAACAAAAAGCTAAATAAGTTGAAGAATTTTTTTTTTTCCTTTAACATTATACCCAAATAGGTTTTAATGTGCAAGACATCATTTTTTTTTTCTTTTTGGGAATGTGCATACTATGATGTTACCCTTCTTTTATATGCCGAGTGTCATGTCAAATAAAAATACTCTCTCATTTTTTAGTACCTCACACATCACAATTTACCATAGCTTTATTTTTTTTATGTCTTATAAAATAACTAAAATTTAAAGTAAAATAAAAATTAAATAGAAAACATATCAGATTGATGAAACATAAAATGAAACACTCTATAATACAAGATTAATATTTGTGCCATGCCCATTTGTATCACATGTTATTATAATTTTTTAATTATTGACACTTGTCACCTGAGAGATTGAGAACACTGAATGAGGCGGTGCTGTTTTCCTTCTCATGTATGTATTAGGTTTTTTAATTTTCAACTCCTATTCCGAAAGGCATGCAAACCTATATATATAAAAAGGACACATGCATACATATTTACCTCCTCACAAATAAGGTGGCCGTCACTCATAGCGAAGGTAATATATTGCTGCTTCTTCTTTTTATCCCCTCTTGGTTTTCCTCTGTATCTGCTTATTGCTGCATGCAAGTAGGGCATGCACAAAGTACAATATATCATACTGTAGCTGCTGGGTTTTTTTTTTTTTTTTCAATAACTGCTCCTCACGTATGTGCATATATAGTATAGACTATACTATAGATCGAGACCTTATTTCATATATTTTATGGTTCTGATCTTCTTGTGTTCCTGAGTGTAGGTGCTTCTTGAAGATTATTGCTGTCAGCAAGAGAATCCTAAA
Organism: Quercus glauca; assembly: GCA_023736055.1. Taxonomy (NCBI): domain Eukaryota; kingdom Viridiplantae; phylum Streptophyta; class Magnoliopsida; order Fagales; family Fagaceae; genus Quercus; species Quercus glauca. Next base: position 113,020 of record CM043317.1, on the reverse strand, counting down.
CACGAATTAGTAATTGGCTAAGAGTGAGTAGGTGTGTATATATATATATATATAAATTTCTCTTCTTGGATTAGGTCATGTGTGGCTGGCTTTATAATTATTCTTTTTGTTTGTTAATTTTGTTTCATTCTTTTTTCACCAATGCACCAGTTTTAACCATGGTTGATTTAAACTTGAGATTGATGTTTTTATTGTTGTACTGATGCACCAATTTGTTTGATTTGAAGATATCACCAATTCCTTTAACTTGCTTTTCACCATCACGTTGCTCATGCATGCAATAAATCTTACTTGCTATCACATATTAAAGCTTTAATTATTATTATTTTCCCTCTCTGGTGCATGGAACATATATTTCAAGAGAAGTTCCTAAATGAATTTTTTCTTCTAAGTGAGCGTTTGGATTGCAATTATTTTAACGTTTGCGTTTTCTGCTTGCGTTTTGTGTCTTTTTTTTTTTTTTTTTTTTTTTTTTTTTTTTTTCAGGCGTGTGAGGGAGTGTAATGGGTACTGTGCCGATACTGTGCGGCCACTGTTCACATGAACAGTAACCGCAGTTGTTGACTTTTTGTCCAGAACAGTGCATTTGTGCACTGTTCACGGACCCACAAATTTTATTTTTTATCAATTTTTTCATTAAAAATGGGTTCCACGGTACTATTCATACATTTAAAAATTATTTTGCTACAGTGTTTTCAGTTTTCAGTTTTCAGTTTTCAGTTTTCAGCTGTATCCAAACGGACCCTAAGTAGTAAAAAAACACACCCCATTGCTTTTTCTTTTTCTCTTTCTTCATGGCTTGTGTTGTCTTATTATTATTATTATTTGTGGTAATAAAGTGTGTTGTCTAATTTGCACTTTTTTTTATTTTTAAAAAAATATATAAATTAAGTAGTTGAAGAACTTCGTAAGGTCTAATATGAGAAACTACTAGCATGAGTCCCAGTCGTGTAATAATTAATTATTTAAAAAAAAAAAAAAAAAAAAGGACAAACAGAACCTTAAATAGTTGGAATCGGCCCTTCCGGACCCAAAGGATCCGGAGCCAATGTGGGCAGCCCACAAAATGGGAAAACCCTAACTCTTATTAGGGTTTGCATGATTGTAAATATATATATATATATATATGTGTGTGTGTGTGTTGTTTTTACGTGAAAAACAGATAGCTCGTGCCTCCTAGAGTCCTAGGGGGTTTGAAAATACCTTAGGTTTGTTCTGTTTTGTTTTTTTTTTATTACAGATTTCATTGAATTTCCAATAAACAACTTGGAGCGATCCTATTTCACTATCTAAGAGGTATTTGGCTATTCTAGAACCGAAGTTTAAACTGAAACTCTTAGTCAGATACTTGGTGGGCAACCATGCCTATATATTGTCTTCTTTAATTTACTTATGCATGTGTTTATTGTGAGTCTTTTTTTTTTTCTTTGCTTTTGGTACCACTTAGATGGCCAAGCTCACAAATTCTGTTTAGGATTCCATATAAGTATTTTCATTATTTTCAAGCACTTTTAAATTTATTATATATTTGGAATTATTACATGGATTATGTTTGAATATGATTCTGTGTGGATATTTGATTAATTAGAAGATGTTTCGTTGCAAAGAATGATCAATTAATGATTCTATATTCTTTATGGGAGCTTTGGGTTGTGTGTCAGAACTTAGGAGCCCAATTTAATTTGTTCTAGCTAGATTGTACTAAAAAAAAAAGAAAAAAAAGAATGGTGCTTATACATAAAAGTGTAATTTTTTAAAAAATAACTCTGCATTGCATTTTAAGATTTTGATATATTGTACCCTTTAATTGGAATGATGATGGATTCAACAAGCATAAATGGTTGCCAAATAGCTTGGTTAGATGGCTTGAAATGAGGAAAAGATATCACGAATCCTATTCGATTATGGGGTTACATAGTGAGAGAGGAGATACCCACATCAGATTCATTAAATAATTATCGTCGAATGAGAATATGTGTACTTATGTGATGACAAATATATAATACATTGTAGTAAATAAATCTCTCATATTCCTAATGAACCTATTAACATTGTTTCAGGTTATTTGTAGCTGTCCCCAATGGCCGATTATCCAATCAAAGAATGGTTTAACCAAGATCCAAAGCCATACCCAGTGATTATAGCTATAGGAGTGGTGCTAATCTTAGCAATCATCAAGCCATGGTGCATGGTTTTTGATTACTTTACTATATATGCACCAGCTGAGTTCAAGCTTGCTGCCTTGGGCATCTTACTCATTGGGGGATTTCTTGCATGGCATATGGATAGCTTGCATAGCTTCTTTTCGAGGTGTCCAACCAGTGGTGTCAATCGGGCAAGCCAATACCTTGACAAGGATTCTATCATGAAAATTGTGTTTTTCGTGGTTGTTTCTATTATGCTGGTTTTCATTGGACAACATCAGCAGAGTGTTCATAGTGATTGGTATTAGATAATAGGATACTATATTAACATTGCTCCTTTATTAATCAGGGTAGGTTTTTGTTAGATACTCTTTTAGTATCTGTAGTCGTAATTAAGGAACAAAGGCTCAATAAATTTTGGAATTGGTGAAGTAGGTTTTCCTATATTATATATTTTAATTTTTTACTTGATTAGCTATGTGTGATTTCTAAAATATGGTCATTAATTTAAGAAAGTAGATTATAATTCGTGGAAATACGTCATTGGATTCCTAAAGATTACATGTTGAGTGTTTTTAGAGCTCTGTTTCTCACCAAAAAAACTAAAAATAAAATTGAGTGCTTTTAGTGATATTTGAAGTTAATGAGTGTATAAAAAAAATTTAAAAAAAAAAGAAGAAAAAAAAAAAAGAAGAAGATGAAAAAAGAAGAGAAGTTAATGAGTGTTTTTAGAGCTTAAGGGTGTGTTTGTTTAGAGGTAAAACAGGGTGGATGAAAAACTTTGAAGAAAAAATAGGAAGGAAAACTTTTTTAAAGTGTGTTTGGTTGAGTAGGAAGGAAGGAAAATAAATGGTGGGATCTAAGTGTTTTCTCCCCAAGCCCACCAAAATGTTTTCTTTTCAAAATAGGAAAAAAACTAAGTGGAGATGAATTTTTTCTCGATTGACAAAAATACCCATGTGCATGTGCATATGGGCTTCTTCAAATTGCCTTTTTTTTTTTTTTTTTTCCTTCTCCCACTGAACAGTAACGTTGCCCTTTTTTTTCACCTGGGTAATAACGTTGCCTCTTCTTGTTCTTTTTCTTTTTATTCTTTTGATTTTCTAGGTCCTGGGCGTGCCTCTTTTATTTTTCTTTTCTTTTTTCTTTTTTTTTATTTTTCTTTTCTTTATTCTTTTTTTTTCTTCTGGGCATTAATGTTGCCTCTCTTTTTTTCTATTCTTTTTTTTTTCTTTTGATTTTCTAAGGCTGGGCGTGATAGTTTTTTTTTTTTTTTTTAACTAGACGTGATTTTTTTTTTTGGGACATGATTTTTATTTTTATAATAAATTTGGGAGATTACTTCTTCTTTTTTGTGTGGTTATTTGTCACTTTTTTGTTTTAATTGGGCATCATTCTTTAACAAGAGTATATGAATAAATTTATTCAATCTCATTTTTTCCATCCCTCCACTTTTCCACTCCCAACCAAGCAAAAAAGAGAGAAAATAAAATATTTTCTATCCTCCCACTTTTCCATCCTCCCACCATTTTCTATCCTCCTATTTTTCCACCCTTCCAACCAAACGGACCCTAAAGTTTAAAAAATAAACAATGTTAGTCTTTCCATCTACTTCCGTTAATTTTCTAGTATACATGTCTAACGAAACAATAATGTGACATTTTTCCAATGATGTATAATTTCTTTTTATTAAAATAAACAAGTTAAGCATCCACCTCATCCAAATCCTCCATAGCACATTAGCACCCTTCAAAGCCTCCTGCACCTACTCCAAATTCACAATTATCTCCATCTCCTCCTTGAACGCCCTCACAAACTCCTTCCCCACAGTCCTACTCATCCAAAGTTCCAAACCCCAGTCTCTTGGCTTAAGAATGCAATCATTTTCTATTTTATCAATAGGCTAATAACCATGGATGGAGGAATTTCTTTATAATGTGCACTAGGTAATTTGGAATCCACAAGGTAATTTGGAATCCACTGGTAAAAGAAATAGAAAAAGTTTGAATTTTTATTAATAATAATCTCTATTGTCATTGGAGGCTACAATGCGTTTATATAGTAAAAGTAAAATCTAGAGTAGTTAGGAAAACCTTCAAAACCCTAATTTGATTAAACAACCTTAAAAACAATGAAATAATAACCCTAAACCTAAAATAATAAAAAATTACATAAAAATCTAAAATTAAAATATTACAAAAATTAAATAGTAGATTTTGTCCTACATCATTTAATTGCTAATTAAGACTAGATGATGGAGAGGACGGTCAATTTTGTTTAGCATTTAGCAATATTAGTTGCTCAGTTTGACCTCATTTCGACCTCAAAAACCTTAAACTTCTCTCTTTTACAGTTTTTTTGTCAGTCTGGTCTGAGTTTGATAACCATAATTGAGTGGTTGACGATAACTAATGTTGCTAAATGCTAAACAGAATCGACAACCATAGTAGCAACATCCAACTTCGTCGGCCACGGTTTAAAACCAACTACATTGTCGATACCCTTTATTTCATGATTCTTCAACAACAACATGAAACGAGATCATTTAGACCCAACAAAACAAGTGTACAACCACCTCAACAACAACAACAATAACAACATGAAACGAGGTCGTTTAGACCCAACAGGACAAGTGTACAACCACCTCAACAACATCAACAACAACAATAACAACAACGTGAAATGAAGTCGTTTAGACCCAACAGAACAAGTGTACAACCACCTCAACAACAACAACATGAAATGAGGTCATTTAGGCCCAATAGAACAAATGTTAAACCACCTCAATTTATTCGGAAAGCCCTAAACCCTCCATGTCTGTGTCTCTTCACAGTCTCAGTTTTTGTAACCATGGGTTTCTTTGACCTGAACATACCATACCTCGACTCTTCACAATTTAACAAAACCACATGCATAAAGCTCGTAGTCAAAGCCATGGAGCTAGGCTACACTGGGATCGCTTACAACTATACAATGAAAGGCGTAATGTCCGATCACTTACATGTTGAGAGTTTTTAGAGCTTTGTTTCTCACCAAAAAATAAATAAATAAATAAAATTGAGTGCTTTTAGTGAGATTTGAAGTTAATGAGTGTTTTTAGTACTTAAAGTTTAAAAAATAAGCAATATTGGTCCTTCTATCTACTTCCGTTAATTTTATAGTATTCGTGTCTAACGAAACAATAATGTGACATTTTTTTAATGATATATAATTTTTTTTTTATTAAAATAAACAACTTAAGCATCCACTTCATCCAAATCCTCCATAGCACATTAGCACCCTTCAAAACCTCTTGCACCTTCTCCAACTTCACATCTATCTCCATCTCCTCCTTGAATGCCCTCACAAACTCATTCCCCATAGTCCTACTCATCCAAACCTCAATCTCTTGGCTTAAGAATGCAATCATTTTCTATTTTATCACTTGGTTAACCATGGGTGGAGGAATCCAAATTTCTTTATGATGTACACTAGAAAAGCTACCTTGCTAAGGTGTGTATATAGGCTAGCTTGAATCCACAGAATGATAATTTATAGTGCACATTGATAAAAGAAAGCACACACGATGGTTAATTAGTCTAGCTAGTGAATTTCTAGTACCAAAAAAAAGCACACATGATGCTCTATTTGATGAAATAGAAACTAAATTGTTAGTTTCTAGTAGTAACCCTCAGATCCACAAGAAATTCCTTGAATCCACAAGGTAATCTGAAATCCACTAGAGAAAGAAATAGAAAAATTTTGAATTTTTATTAATCATAATCTCTATTGCTATTGGAGGCTACAATGCATTTAAATGGGAAAAAAAAAAAAAAACAAAACAAAACTTATAGTGGTTAGGAAAACCTTCAAAATCCTAATTTGACTAAAAAACCTTAAAAACAAGGAAATAATAACCCTAATTCTAAAATAATGAAAATTACATAAGAATACTAAAATTAATAAATTACAAAAATTAAATAGCAGATTTTGTCCTACATCATTTAATTGCTAATTAAGACAAGGATAGAGAGGATGATCAGTTCTATTTAGCCTTTAGTAATATGAGTTACTCGGTTTGACTCCAATCCAACCTCAAAAATCCTAAACTTCTCCCTTTTACGGTTCTCTGATCAGTTTGGTCTGATTTTGATAACCATAATAGAGAGGTCGACAATTAAAACTGACCACATTGTCAGTACTTTTATTCAAAAATCGATATTAATAGTTCATGATTTATTTACTTATGCTATGTTTATTTCGCTGGAAAACCTTCTATAAAAATAGTTTTCCACATTTTTCAGTGTTTGGTAGCACCAAAAAAAAAAAAAAAACCGGTTAACAGAAAACAATCTTTAATCAACGAAAAACCTTAACAAAAATAAGGCTTATTTTCTATAGGTTGTTTAAAAAAAAAAAAAAAAATTGTAAAGCAATCTCTCTCTCACTCGTTGCATCTCTTATAAATATTATATTCTTCTGTAGTTGCAGGAAACATAATATTTTGGCACCTTCTCTCTCTCACTTTCTCTCTCTTCTCTTTGCTTTTTCTCTAATCATATATTCTTTGCTTTGAATTTCAAGGATGTGACCCATTGCTTTTTATATGCTATGTTTGCAGAGGCGGCTTAATTTATTTGGGGGCCTAAGGCGAAAGCTGAAATTGAGGTCTCTTTATATTTAAATATGATTTTAAAAAATAAATATTACTTAAACTTTATTGCCTTGTTTTAGATGCAAAAATTACTACTAATTAAAATGAACTACGTATTTTTTTATTATAAAGTCTATACACACAAAAAATTGACAAAACTTTTCACACTTGTTGATGTGGTAGATTGATAGTAGTAAGTAAAAAAGTGATGTTAGTGATGGACTTAGATAATAACTAGTAAAAATTTGCCAACTCAACTTGTGAAAAATGTTGTGAATTTTTTTGTGTATTGCTTTTTTTATTATTATTATTTGAGAAGTGGTACATTTATAATATTTTCATAACAAATCCTAAGTGTTAAGTTATTATTGGTTCTAATTTGAATTCATCATTGAAATTAGTTTTTTGTCATTAATAATAGCCTGCAACAACCTACCACTTAGGATTTATTTTGAAAGTGTTGTGGACGTAACATATCTCTCTCTCTCTCTCTCTCTCTCTCTCTCTCTCTCTCTATTGTTTTTCATTTGATAAAAAATATTACTCCATTTTATTTATTGACTAATATTCGGGCTTAATTAATACTATAATAATGAATAAAAAAAACACTATTGGTTAAAATTTAGGGGCCTTTTTTCTACTTGGGGCCTTAGGCAACCCAAATATTTACTTTTAGTATAGAGCTGACTCTATATGTATGTACGGTTCATATATATATGCATGTGTGTGTACATGTTACTATCCATATATATATGAGCAAGATGAGTGGTAAATATCATGAAAATTTGATAACTAATTTTGATTGTTTCTATTGTCAAAATTTTAGTATGAAAACCAAATTAATTCTTGGTTTTTTATTTATATTAATGACATTAGTTGGTTTACATAAAACACATGTTTTAAATTAGGCATAAATGCACTTTTAGTCTCTACATTTTGACTTTTTTCCATTTTGGTCCCTACATTTTAATTTTACCACTTTTAGTCTCTAAACCAATTAATGCGTTCCATTTTGGTCCTTTCCGTCAGTCAACCGACGGAAATTGCTAAGGTGGCTGCCGGAGAAATTAAAATATTATAAAAATGCCACATCACCCTAACACATCAGCATATAAATTAAAAAAATTAATTTATTAATTTTAACTAAATTATAAAAATAAAAACAGAATTAAAAACTAAATCAAGATCATCGAAGGAAGAACAATCTGAAGAACAAGTTATTTTTGCATCTCTTCCATTTTTTCAACTTCTGAAATCCCCTTTCCATTTTTTCCACGAAAACTATTTTCCTAAACCTACCCCTCTTCTCTTCATGAATCAAAATGTAAATCCCACCCAATCACACCTCAAAAATTCCTTAAATTCCAAAACCCCCAAAGTAATTAAACCCTAGAAAGAATCTATCATCATATTCAGCCATGGATCCAATGGGCCTGCGTCATCATCTTCCTCTCCATCAAGCTTTGCAGAGACCACCGTTGGATCCCCGGTCCCACTGCCCTCTTCACCAAACTCCTCGCCGTCTGGCACGCCATGTGTCGCGAGATCGCCCGCCACTGCGGCTCCGATGCTGCTTAGTTCCTCCTGATCGAAGGCGAAAGCTTCGCCGTACTCTCCTCCATCGCCCTCCTCTCGATTTTCATGATTCTCCCTATCAACCTCTACGCCGGCACCGCTTCTCTAAACGACGACCAGTTCTTCAAAACAACAATCAACCACATCGCCAAAGGCTCTCCCTTGCTCTGGATCCATTTCCTCTTCATCGTCGTTTTGGTTCATTTCCTCAGGTAGTGGGTTTGTGGGTGTTGTGAAGCCCAGGTCAGTCCCTATGGCGAAGCCACATCTCTACCTTTCCTTCATTCTGCTGAAGTTCATGTTATGAAGAAATGTTTTTGATCGGCGGGGTGGTGGTGGGATCTGGGTTTGATTGTGTTAATCTGGGTTTGTTGTGATTGGTTTCTTGATTTGGGTTGGTTTGTTTACTGGGTTTATGGGTTTGATTTGCTGAGAATTCGGTGTTGATTGTGTTAGAATTTGGGGAAGAACATGAAGAATTCGATGATCTTGATTTGTGGTAGATCTGATGGTGTTGGGCTTGATGATCTCTGAGGTGTTGAATTTGGGTTTTTTCTTCTTGTTTTCATTTATGTTCTAGTGATCTGGGTTTGAGTTGTTGGGTTGCTGGGTTTGTGTTCTTGTGATGGGTTTGAGTTCTGGGTTTAATTTGGGAAGAATATGAAGAACAAGTTGTAAAATGAAGAACAATCTGAAGAACAAGTTAATGTGGGTTTGATTTAGTTTTTAATTTAGTTTTTATTTTTATTATTTAGTTAAAATTAATAAATTAATTTTTTAAATTTATATGCTGATGTGTCATGGTGATGTGGCATTTTTTATAATATTTTAATTTCTATGGCAACCACCTCAACAAGTTATGTCGGTTGATTGACGGAAATGACCAAAATGGAACGCGTTAATTGGTTTAGAGACTAAAAGTAATAAAATTAAAATGTATGAACCAAAATGGAAAAAAAATCAAAATGTAGGGACTAAAAGTGCATTTATGCCTATAAATTATACAAGAAATATTTTTTAAAAAAAATTTGCATACCAAACACCAAAAAACATTTTCAAGTTCGTTTTCAAGGTTGTTACCAATACCAGAAAATAAAATAGTTTTCTAGAAAATCTTCTTTGGAAAATGAACAATTTTTCAAAAAACATTAATGCTAAAACAAACAGAGTGATACCAAAAAAAAAAATAATAATAATAGCAACATGAAACGAGAAGCCCAATAAAACAAGACCCCCGTTTAGTAAGAGATTTCTATTGACGTAATACATGTGGGTAAAGATATACGTGTAAATATGTATAATATTATTTAAACAATGAAAATTGTTGTTTAAATATAACATCAAACGCTCCAAATGTCTGAGTCTGAGTCTAAACCCAATGGTAACCCAACTAGAAAAAATAATTTAATAGTAACATATACAAACCTCAATTTATTCGTAAAACCCTAAACCCTCTCTGTCTGTGACACTGTCTCTGAGTCTCAACCATGGGTTTCTTCGACCTGAACATACCGTACCTCGATTCTTCACAATCCAACAAAACCACGCGCACAAAGCTCGTAGTCAAAGCCATGGAGCTGGGCTACACTGGGATCGCTTACAACCGTACGATCAAAGGCGTGATGTCCGATCACGACCGTTGCTCCATCTCTCCCCTCACTCTCTCCTCTCTCCTCAACCTCGTACCTTCCCTCTCTCTCTCCGTCAACCTCCACCGCGACCTCCTCGGCGTCCCACGCGCCACCCCTTTCCGCCAGTACACGCGACTCACTGTTGTCGCCGAAAACCACTCCCAGAGCTTAGCTCTCAACTCCGGTAACCCTGTTTTGAAAACCTACGACTTGGTCGCTGTCCAGCCCTTGGACCAGACCGTGTTCGATGATGCTTGTGATAAATCCGAGGTGGGTGAGTTCGTGGTTTCCTAAGTTTTGATTTGTGTTTTGTTTTGAGGTTTGGTTTTAATGTTTGTGTTGTTGTTTTTAGGTAGATATAATTGCGATTGATTTTTCGGAGAGGTTGCCTTTTCGATTGAAGCAGGCTAAGGTTAAAGCTGCCATTGAGGTTTGTTTGTTTGTTTGTTTGTTCTTCAATGATTTGAATTTTCATTTTCTCTGTTTATTGGTTTTGTTCATAAGAAATTTTTGTGGGCTTTTTGGATTTCCAGCGTGGTGTTTATTTTGAGATCGCGTATTCGGATCTTATCGTGGATGTACAAACAAGGAGGCAAATGATATCCAATGCTAAGGTGAGACTTGCTAAATTTCTCTGTAGATAATTTGGTGGGACATTTTGTATGAGCTTAAAGTTAAATGTAGGATTGGTCCCTAATGTTTAGTGCATGACCTTAGTTTAGTCTCTGAAGTTCAAAGCTTTAACCTTTAGTCCCAATACCAAACTAAAAACTCACACGTCATCACTGTGTAGGGACTAAAAGCGATTACTTTAAGATTTGTAGGGACTAAAAGTGAGCACTTTAAGTTTATTAGAGACCAAATTTGATCACTTTAAGTTTACTTGGGCTAAAAGCGATTACTTTAAGTTTTGTGGGGACTAAAAACAATCACTTTAAGTATGTTAGGGACTAGAAGCAATCACTTTAAGATTTGTTAGGACTAGAAACAATCACTATAAAATTCAAGAACTAAAATCACTCATAAGTTGAAGTTTAGAGACAATGGTGAATACTTTCTTCCATATATCTCATTTTGTTTTGATACATGATAAGTTTTTCATCATTGAAGAGGAAGAGAGAGAGAGAGAGAGAGAGAGAGAGAGAGAGAGTTACCATAGTAAATGGGATGTATATAAGATAAGGTCAAAAAAAGAAAAAAAATACAAAAGATTCAATTCATTTTGTATTCCATATGACAATACTTGATTTCTGCAAAGGACCGCCCATATGTTCTTCCTGACTGTTGTGTTTCATATTTGATCATCTTTGAGGAAACTTGGTGGCCCCTCACATTGTTATGGCACTCATTTTCCATTGTGGGAACATAGAAATCCTAATTTTTCTTATATTAGTTTAGTTTTCTATTTCCAAAATTTTTATGTTAGTTTTTCATATTTATTTTACATGAAAATGTTTTCTGATTAGGGGCCATAGTGCATGTTATTCTTGGATGATGATGACGATGCGTTTGTGTGTGTGTTTTACAATAAAATTTGAGTTAGTGATATGTGGGTGTAGGGTATTGAAGTCAAGCTTTGAAGAAAAACATTATACGATGAAGAGTGATTTGCGAAGCACAAAGAAATATTTATTTGCATTTATCAAAAAAAAGAAATATTTATTTGCAGAGAAGGATACAATTCTTGCTTAGATTAAGAACGGCAATAGCATTAGGCTGAAGGTCCTCAAATATAACTTCACTTCTATGAGTCCATAGTGCCCAAGGGTGGATACAAAAGTGTTCATGATTTGGCTAATGTCTTCTTTGACCCTAGAAATTTTGTCCAATTAGCTGGTGATGCAAGAGCAGATCAAAGGAGGTTCAAGGAACTCAGAAGGCAGAGTGAAATCTGAGCCAAACCATGCTGCCCTGGCCACTTCACAGCCAAGGAAAAGATGATCAATGAACTCTTCATCTTTCAAGCATATGGATATAACTATATGCCTCTTTGCTAATTCACGTAACTGGAAGTCTATTAATTAAGACTTAGAGTTTCCTAATGAAAATAATTAATTTGAAGGGAAGTTTGAGTTTCCAGAGCAAGTGCCAAATACAGTTACTCTCTCCATTCATAAGCTGGTTTGTAGCAGCATATGAATTGCAGCTGTTATGACACTGCCAATATGCTTTCTTCACTTCAAAAGATCCTGACTTGGAGTGTGGCCCAAATTAATCTATCAGGATTTCCAATCTTTGAAATGGTTAAACTAAGAATCTTTTTAGCCACCGCCTGACCTGAGGTGCATAAAGCCAGCTGAATTACAGCTGGCCAAATATTGGTCTATCAGATTGCTTGCTCTAGAAATATTGATTGGGCCAGATCTAGGAGCTTGTGGCTTAAAGTTTGGCCAATAATGGTTATTTGGAATAGGTTTCCCATATCCAATTTGTTATATCGCATCTAGTTCCTACATGACAGAATACTCCCCCATGCCCACAAGGCATTATAAAGCAGCTTGCAATTAAAGGGAGAAGAGTGTTTTATATATTTTTGTGCCAAGATATAGCAAACAGAGAGGGTAGGATTTTGAACCACAGGACAGATCTAGTAGCTTGAGGCTTTGTCTTTCCTGTTATATGCAATTAAGACATGTCTGGTATTTTGATAGACTTTTATGTTTTGTAGCAAATGATGCAATAGCTTCCAAAGTCAATACCTTGTAAATTAATCATGTTGGAAAATTCTTCATGATTTTATAGTTTCCAAGGCCTGTGGATGAGTTTCTAAGATCTAAATGTACCTTTTTTTCTTTTATAAACATTATGTGTTGATTTATTCTTGTATCTAAGTTATTGATGGATCTGCCAATTAATTAAGTTGGACTACTGGTCATATTTTCAGATGCTGGTGGATTGGACTCGAGGAAAAAATCTCATTTTCTCAAGTGCTGCCCCTTCTGTAAATGAACTTAGAGGGCCGTATGATGTTGCAAATTTGTCATCATTGCTTGGGCTCTCTATGGAACGAGCTAAAGCAGCTATTTCCAAAAATTGTAGGTATGAACACTTTTTGAAACCTCACAGCATTCAGTGACACTTAGATGATGTTTATAAATGTCGGAAAATCTTTTCACCAATGTTTGCAGGACTCTTATAGCCAATGCTTTAAGGAAAAAACAATTTTTCAAGGATGCAATCAGAGTCGAAGCAATACCTTCAGGTGCACAATTAGATTTCAACAAAACTTTGGCTAGCGATTGGTTTAAATGGGATCCCATCTCTAGTGGTGAAGGTGATTTGCTATTAGAGGACATGGTGAAGTCTTTTTCTGCCTCCAGTAAAGTATCAAAAACCATTAAAGCCATTGATTTTGCTTCAGTTATTGACGGCATGCCATCACATGGTTTTCAAGTGAAGCCTTTGATATCTCAAACTGAGGCTGTGCCCCAACCTCCAGATAATGGAACAATCTCTTTGTCTGCTCCTGAAATAGCTGAGGTACCTGCCACAGCTAGTGGACAACCTGAACAGCTTGGCAGTCTTGATCTTCCAAAATCAGATCAAAATTTAGCGTATGATACTCCATTAATACATCAAGCCTCTGGCTGTGAAAATTCTCAAAACTTATACCCACCAAGTGATACTGCAAAAGCTTTGACAAACTCTGAGGAAATTAAAACCCCTACAACCACCAACAAAGTAGAAAAGGATAATACAAATGGGTCAGATGTTAATCTTCCCTTGGATGGAGAAGAAAAGCATGATTTGAAATTACAAAAATGTTTCTCTAGTTGTGAATCACAGATTGCTCTACCAAATGAAAATGTAATATTTCATGCATTGACTCATGACTTGGAGTTAGATGTTCCTTGTGATGTTGATGCTAAACGAGAAATTTTAACACTGTCTGAGGATGTTGGTCTTCCTGCTACTACAAATGAAGAGCCTAAGAGTACAAAAAGTTTGGATGAAGTATTAGGTATTTCAATGGAGGTAGATATGACAAATCAAGAAAATACATGTTTGGCCTTAAATGATCCGCCTTTGCCAGAGTATTTTTTGGAGGGAGAACAATTTAGGGAGTCAGGGAATGAGGTGGCTATTCTTGCTGATCCCATTCCAATTCCAGAGTCTCAAATTGAGATGACAATTGTAGATGATTCCTCAGTTGCAAATCATGAGTCAACAGAGGTCACAATGGAAGAGCAAAGGCATGGAGAAGTGGATACCTGTGTTCATGATCCAACCAGCAGTCAATCTATATCAGGTAACACTTTAATTAGTGTTTAGTATTGACCACATACCACCGATATTTATACTTAGTTTTGCATTATGATAATTTTATGAATAGCAAACATATTTAAACCATGCCGTTCTTAAATTTAATCCGTTCTGAACTATTTTCTTTTGTTCTTTTTCTTTTAAACAATACTCTAGAAGCATCTATTCTTTGGGAGATTTATTAATCTGCTGGCATAGCCATGGACAGTGATGATATTGTGAACTAGTTTGTAAAACTTTCTTGTATATTGTGACAGCTGTGAATTTTTGGCATAACATTTTGAAAGAATTTTACTGAAGAACCATGGGCTGTCATTGCTGTTCTTAGATTTATTTCAGACTGCCTTAAAATTGAACTTTTAATTCTACCAACTTTGAAGCTTGTATTAGGCTTTTTAAGTCACAGGTAGTAGATTCATTTTTAAAGAATGAGACCTGTGTGCACAGCTACAATTTGGCATGAAATTGTGATTGTATTGTAAGTTGTACTGGTCTTGTTTCTTTAGGTTTTTCAGGTCTTTTAATTATTTTTTTTGCTCATAGGATGTCATTGCCAAGAGCTTTATAAGCTTAGTTACATTGCCTGGTCTCTTTCAATACTTTTTTTGGGGGTTTGTAAATCTAGCCATACCAATAATTTACTGATGAACTCTTACTGAATGCAGGGAAATCAAGGCCAAAACGGAGAATATCTCACCGAGCAGCTTTATTTCCTTTCAAGCGTTTGTTGACTCCTGTAACTTTCAAGAAAAGAACTAAGAAAATGAAAAGTAGGGTTCAGATGCCGTAACTGTGCAATGATTTTTTTATTTCTCTAATTATAGTTGTTGATCGGCAGGCATGTGTAAAATAGTTGAGTGTTGTTTGGTACCAATGTTTTCTAGCCATCATTCTTAACCATTCATCCTAATGTTGGTCAATTCTGTCAACAACCTTTTATTGATATCCAATTTTTCATACTGGAAACAATTTTGGGCATGATTAGAATGCAGATGAAAGTAGCGAAATTTTTTCCAAAATCTGCCATTGTTCTGGATTCAGTTAAGACTCAAAGTTGATTTGTGTATCACCTTGCACTCTACCGTTAGTTGGGCTGTTAATTTGAATGAAAAAGCATGTCACATGTGACTCACGTGACCTCTACATACACCACATGAAATAACCGAATTACTTGTAATGCCATGTAATTTTAAGAGTTAATTCTCCTAATAAAGAGGGAATTTTACAATGATCTATGCTGCTGCTGCTACTTCTTCTTCTTCTTCTTTTAAAATTTAAATGGCATAAGAAGCATGCGTGGGAGTCTTGGCAGTTTTTTTTATTCTTTTTAAATGTCCTTTGGTAAATAACTGGGTTTGAAGTTTCAACACAACTTTTTTTTTACAAGATAGAAATTTTACTTTAACATAATCTAAGTTTATATGTGTGTGAAACTTCTTCTTAGAGACTTGAACCCTGACTCTTACTCTCCACAACTTACAAGCACTTAATACTTATAGAGTGACCATCACATCAAGAGTGTGCAGTGGTAAGTTTTTTCTGCTGCACTTTGTGATTTAATTTTATGACAAAATTTATGTACAATACCTTAGGCATTGTTCTTTAGGTTTTTCTCTTAAGATTTTGTCACGTGATTACTTAACTAAAAAATACATTTTTATCTTATGAGAAAAAAAAAAATTACATGATAGAATTGGGGAATCTAAGGAATAAAACCTTAGTGATGGACTTAAGTCTTGCCCGTAATTTTATTGGTTGAGATTACATGCATGCGAATCAAATATTCTTGGGCCTAAAAAGCTGCTTTTTTTTGGGCCATTTGGGAGGTACTGTTCCTTTCATTACAAAAGTCACTTTTTTTTTCTGACCAAAAAAAGTGTTTCTAAATTTTGTTGTCTATAAGAGGCAAGAATGATCTGTTTAGCCCATGCCTGTGATATAAAACCTTAGTGATGGACTAAAGTCTTGCCCGTAATTTTATTGGTTGAGATTACATGCATGCGAATCAAATATTCTTGGGCCTAAAAAGCTGCTTTTTTTTGGGCCATTTGGGAGGTACTGTTCCTTTCATTACAAAAGTCACTTTTTTTTTCTGACCAAAAAAAGTGTTTCTAAATTTTGTTGTCTATAAGAGGCAAGAATGATCTGTTTAGCCCATGCCTGTGATATAAATGAGGTTTCAGATTGGTCTGCCCACTCTTCTATGATCTTTAGGCTTTTGAAATTAGTAATTGGCATTAGAAGAGATCACACTTCCAGATTGCAAATGCTGAGGAATTCACAAATGTTTTTGAAGTGACTGAGTTTTTGGCTCCAAAATCACCTATGTGTATTTGAATTCTTTACTCATTTGAACCCACCAAAAAAAGAAATACAGTGTAGACCTCCATATTGATCAAATAAATGAAACAGAAAAATAAATTAGCTATTAAATGTTGAGAAACTTCGTACGCGGCATGAGGCACTGTAAGCAAAAGCTATAAGAAATGCTGGGGACCGTGGGGCACTTGAGAGTTTTAGGTATAATTAAATGCATCACATGTTTGTCTAAAGCAACATAATGAATGACACCCACCCATTCCTTCTTTTATACTTCCCATCATGTAAAAAAGTAAAGAGTGACCCAGGGCTTTTAATTTCCGATGACCCTACTACACTACTAAATGAGTGAGAGACTCTGTGAGAGAGAGACACAGAGCAATTACAAATTGTAATGAAACAGTACAATTGTACAATTCTAAATCGTAACATGTTTTCTACGTTGTAGTAAATATGTGCATGATTATTAATATTATAGTTTGACCTATAAATGCCTATTTGATTTGCTCTTTTATTCAATGTTTATAGTGGGTCAATCAAACTACAAAATTATAGTGTTATAAGCCCCTCCAAACACATCCTGTGCATGCTCAGAAAATGGAAAAGAAAATTAAAGATAGTCACTTGATTCATTGCAAGTTAGCAAAGATTTAGAGTTATTTGTGGGAAGTTAATTAATAAATAAATAAAAATCTAGCAACAGTGTAAGAGATTAATATATTATTTTTGCTTTCTAAATTTTAATGTGCGTTTGGCATTGGCTTAAAAAGCCAGTTTTTTTTTACTATTCAGCTTATTTTTGCTATTATTTATGAATTTTATGGTATTTTTGGTACTATTCATGAGTCTCACTGTACCATTTCAACTACTTTTTAGCTTTATCTACAGTACTTTTAGCAAAAAAATTTCAATTTCAGCTAAATAAGTTATTCCCAAACAGACACATAGAATTGTATTATTTTACTATTTTAGCATTATTGTTTAACTTCTTGTGATCTTGAAAAAACATTCATTTCAAGCAGCATGTTTTGCTTAGAAATTATTTTTCAAAAAATACGATACTAAAAAGTTATACATAAGCAAATCAATATTGAATATCATATATATAAAAGGGGAGATCTTTTATTGGAGAGCATGAGGTTATATCATTATACATTCCTTAAAATTTGCTTTATTTAGGATTTTACTTCAATAAAGTTTGTATTTATATCAAAGTATTAGTTCATTGAATTAGACAATACTATAAATGCATATATTAATTATATATAGTTGTGCATTAATTATTTATATTAAATGAATTTATAAGATTATTGGGTAAATTGCAAATTACACCCTTAAAGTTTGGGGGTGACTGGATTTTACACCCTGAAGTTTCAAAATTTGGATTTTACCCCTTGAAGTTTGGTAATGTTTGGAGTTCACACCCTAAAATTTCAGAACTTAGATTTTACCCTCTATATTTTAGAAGTTTTTGGATTTTACTCCTTAAAGTTTTGGGGTGTTTGGATTTTACACCCTAAAGTTTCAGAATTTGGGGGTGTAATATTCATACAACCTAAACTTTAGGGGTTAAAATTCAAGTTCTGAAACGTTGTGGTGTAAAATCCAAACACCCCAAACTTCAAGGGGTAAAATCCAAATTCTGAAACTTCAGGGTGTAAAATCCAATCACCTCCAAACATTAGAGGTGTAAATTGCAATTTACCCAAGATTTTTTTATAAACTCTATATATGCAATCATTTTTAGTTGGAATAATAATAATAATAGTTATTATTATTATTATTATTTAGAATATGACATTCTTTCTCATGTTTAGTTGCTTTGACAACAATTGACACAAAATCCATAAAAATTAAATATTTGTAAATTCATCAAAATTAATCTTAACTGTTAAATTTTTCTAACTCCTTTCAGTGACATGTGATATATATTATTTATTCTATGTAATTAGAAAAATTACTAATATGTTTATTTTGTTATAATAATTATTTTAAGCATAATGAAATTTTAATATCATTTTCCTAAATTTATATGAGAAACAATTGCTTTTTCTTTTAATGTGAAAAATAATTGATTTGAAATATAGTATTCTTGCTCAAATTTAGTTGCTTTTGCAACAATTGAAACAAATTCTAAGAAAAAGTAGAAAAATAAATAAATTTAGTAACACACAATCATGAATGTAAAAAAAATAATGAATGATATTTGCATTTTTGAGTAGGTACAAAATATGTCTATCTATATTAGTCACTATACCATGCAATTTTCAATTTGTAAATACATATAAATAGTATGATCATATCACTACACTACTAAATCTTTCTATTTTGTCTATAAAATAACTAAAGATCAAAATTTTTTATAAGGAATATTATTGATTTTTTTTCTTCATATATTGATAGTTAAGAGAGAGGAATTTGAACATAGATGTTTCTAATTGAAAACACTATGAATTGCCAATTAGTTAAAGGGAAATGCTAATGAGTGCCCTAAGGGCACTGGTTAAGAATCCAGTTAAAGAAAGTTTTGATATCACTTTTATTGAAAATGAAAAAAACTGTCAAAACATTAATTGCTTTTTTTTCTTTCCCCATAAAAACTTTCTTTAACTAGATTCTTAAAAAGTGCCCTAAGGGCACTTGTTAGCATGACCCTTAGTTAAAATACAAAATTAACTACAAACTTCTTTACAAAAATGATTAAAATATTGGAGGAAACTAATAACAAGTTGCACCTCACATTGACGGGAACTCAGCTAGTAAGCAAAATAGGAGAGTAAGTAATCAAATGATCTTGGGTGAATTTCAAATAGAAAAAAATATGTATTATATCAGTATTATAGAGAACTATTTTTTTCTTTTTTAAGAATTATAGAGAACTACATTTTATGACAAAAATTTATGGCTTAGTCAATGACCCTTCTACCCCCATCATTGTTGATGAAAAATGTATGGCATTCTATCACTTAACCTTCATTTTGCAACCAAATAAAAAAAAATTTTAATTTCACCTAGTTATAACTTATATGCACTATATGACAAAAGAGTTTATATATATATTTCTAAAATATTATGCTTTTAGTATAATTGAGATTTTATTTTATTTTATTTAATAATTACAACGGGAATAAAGATTTAAGTAATGGATGTCAAGAAAATACTAAAAGGTGTCACCTAAGTGAACTACAAGTCTCTTGCCAATATGATTGGAATTCAATCTCATGTACCTTGTATCTTTTCTTGATAAAATACCGATATGAGTTGTATAAAATAACATATGACAAATTTTGAAACTAACCAAAATTTTGAAACTAATTCTTGATTATTATGCTCATGATGTAATTTTATTGATCAAGTTCAATGTACTAACTATACCTGATTGACAGTTATTTGTATTCTTCCATCCTTAACTCACGTGTTTATGTTTTGTTATGAAGAAAACTAAACTTAACCCAATCTGCCTAGCTTTCGTCAACACCAAACCAAAACCTAGTGGGATCAGCTAAACCCCTAAAATACAACATAGCACGCAAGACATGCAACTTGACTAAAACTCTGAAAGTTGCGGTCGAAAGTCTCCAATATATGCATTATTTGCATTGTTGTTACTATGCAAGGGAATTCTTAGACCACATATCTCTTGAAAGTGGTTCCCATTTATGACAAACTCACAAAGACTTGTTTGGTAAAGGCCGGTAATAACTCGGTTTGGCTTCCGTCTAGTGCACGACATAGACACAACACGTGTCCTAAAATTGCCACATATCAAACTTGTATACCGTCTAGTACATAGAATAGAAGTCTTGGACAAAAATCTTGCATACAAAATAAAGATTCTAATGGGAAAAAAAAAAAAAAAAAATCTTTTTCGTATTTCTATTCCTCCAATTGCCATCTACAGCGTGCTTCTCACTTTTAGATCAACCAATTGTCAGTTAGGAAATTAATCGAGAATAGACATAAAAGTTTAAAAGTTGTAATCTCACTTTCGGTTTCACTTTCACATCCAAGAACTAATAACATTAATTTTGTATATTAAATGTTGTTCTAGAAATTGGATAAACTCAATGATTTGTGGCTTCCTTGTTCTTCAGTCTTTCTTTCTTTCTTTTCTCCCAATTAAAGCAACTTGTTTAAATTATGAGCCTTTTGGTCATGTTGACTTTTGCGTTAAAATCATGTCCTCCTCTTTCTCTAATTCTGGGTCCACCTTATCAGATTATATGGGTGTGAACCAAATTTAGATTAGGTATAAATGAGAAAAAAAAAAAAAAAAGTATAAAGCAAATTACCTATAGAAACAATTTTAGAAATCAATCAATCAAGTTTTTGATCCCTCAAGTTTGACATGAAGAAAGAAACAAGAGCCCGAAATATGGACACGTTAACATTGATAAAAAAAAGGCCCTCTTACAATACAGCTACATGTGTAAGAATTTAATGAATACAGACAAACAATAAAAGTAAGATGTTAGGTTTTAAGCATGTGTACTTTAAACATCACGAGCAAAACTGAACATTATTTACAACCCATAGTACATGCAAGTCTCTCATCTGTTTAGATAAAAAAATAGGATTTAGGGTTTTTTTTTTTTTTTTGGTTGACAAACGTAGGTGTCGGTGTATGCAGTTCTTTTGTTTCATACTCACTAAATTATTATAAAGAGAAATTTCATAAGAGTGGCTTCAAGATACTGTTTCGAGCTCAGGATTTTATACATATTATAAGGCTTAGAAATCACTAAGCCAGCCACTTGGGATTAAGATTTAAGTTTTTAAATCTCTAATGTAACATTAGGTGTTAACAAAAACTTAATTAGCCTAAACTTAGAATTTATAGTAAACATTTACTCGTCATGGTTTAGGCTTAAAACTTTGTATTTTCTACCAAACAAGATATTGGGGCACAAGCTCAATAGAAGCAAGATGTATCAAGGTTCGCTATTGAATATCACCACAACATATTATTGGGATATCAAAATGCTAACTGAATCACATTCAACCTATTTTAAGAAGTTAAGAGTTTCATAACTTAATGACATTAACTTATCTCATTTATGAGAAGTACCGTTATTCAAATTCTTCCTCTCCACTTGTTGTAACAATTTATTTAAAAAATATAAATAAAAACAGTCTTAAGAAAACAAAAGTCTAGTTAAGCGAAGCTAAATTCTTGCACTTGTTCAAATTTCTTCAGGTACATACTACAGCCCAAAATGGATATATGTAATTTGTAGGTCCACCTCTTAGTTTAACATATGGTGTGTTTTCTCGAGTAGAAATGTAGCGTTAAAATTTAAGAATACAATAATATATAGTTTATGGCCAGTTTTAATTGAGGGAGACAGGAGGAAGAGTAAAGGAAAGTAGAATAGAGTTGATCGGAACTTCTCTTTGTTCCCTTTTATCCGAATGGACCATCTGTGAATTTGTCCAATCTTATTTACGAGAACAAAAACTTAAAATTGGAATCCCCATACATTGGAATAAGAAAATTAGCACAGCATTAGATTGAAAAATTGGTGTTTATATAAAACAATATTTCTAAGAAGAAGCAATGTGTGATTGGGTGAATGTGTCATTGGCGGACAAGGGCATTGAGTATAGGTCACGGATATCAATATTGTGCCGCCAAAGAGTCATGAAAGAAAAGGGAAAGGAAAGAGGGTGTTCACGGGTCAAATCTCTTTTCTCTAATGTTTGGTGCGAAAGTGATATATTATAAACTAACCTTTATAACAAGACAGCCCAAAAAACAAAACATTAAAACTATATAATTTAACTTTACAATTTCTAGCTTCATTTTTAAGAAACTAAACAAATATATATATATATATATATATCAAATTTTAAGTTTTTTTTTTTTTGTTGATAAAACTATCATTTTCTTTCTGGTCCCGAATCTTGGTTGTTCAAAGTTCAAAACCTAACGCAAATCAAAGAATTGGTTATTGTTGAAATTTGATACTACTTCTTCACGCACCCATATTTTATTCATCCCAATGTGTTTTCTTCTCTTCTGTTCCATTATGCAAACGTAATATTCCTCCTCTACTTAATTAATTAATATGCAAAAGTAACAAATTTTTAAGCAATACGGATTGATTTTGACTTTATCCTTAATATTATAGCATATTCATATAGTGCTTATTTTTTATGAGAACAAACTTTAGAGTTTCAAACACTTATCTGACTGCCATAGAGAAATTTGAAACTTGAAGTGTACACTGAGTTACAAGGCTCACGGCACTTGTTAGGTTATTTAATTTAGTTTTGCATTAACGCCTTAGTTGTGCTTGAGTTTAAATCAATCCTCCCAAGACTTACATCCAGTTCATTTTAATGTTTTCAATATATATAGTTAGAGTGAAGGGATTTGATCCCTGATATATGTTTACATTAAAAATAGTAAGAAATACCAACTAATTGAGCTACAATACTCTTAGCAATTTAATTTTTTCAATTAAACTCAATTTTTGGGATCTAATTCTTTTAATGAGCATATGTGAAACTTGTTTTGTTTATTTTGTAATTGATAATCCATGTTTTTAGGTAGCTTACCATAATAGTTATTTAAGTATTGTATATTAAGTTTTTTAATTAAATTCAAACACTTAAGTAATATTGATTAATGAATTATACACAGTACAAAGAACTTCATGTACTCTTCATATAATTTTACAGTATTTTATGTAAAATGATACAAAATGATTTGTTTGAAGTGCTGTCTTGTGTAATGTATGCACTTAACTCGCATGCTGGCATACACATGGGCATAGGTCCTATAGGAAAGTGACATTGCAATTTCTACGTAAAATCATAATGTTTATTTGAAATTTGAGGCATCAATCTTCTAAATTATTAGCTAGCTTCCAACGTGAACTCCATTACTTTCTCAATTTTGTCTCTTAATTTCCACGAGCCCATGGTTTGAGATAGTAGAAAAAAATAAATAAATAAAAGAATAAAAATGAATCAGTGTGGAAAATTAGAGACAATGATTTTTGTTGTCAGTTCACGTTGAGTGTCCGTGGAAATATGCAAGTGAATTTTTTTTCCCTTTGTTTTTTTATCATTTTCTTAAATCATGAGACTATTACTTGCATTTTAAGACAATAACCGTGTGTTTGGGGAGAGTAATTTGAAATTTTTTAACACTAAGAGGACGGCATAATCAACATAATTGACTCAATAGATTAATGAGCGGATTGATCAAATTTTAAATTTAATGAGTTATTAGTCATTGCAATAACCTAATAGTCTATGACTATGATAGGAATAAAAAAAAAAATTCAGTCTATATCATAGAAAAAAGTGGGTTAGGGGGTTAGGGTTTTTCTTTTCTTCAACTTGTCAATAAATAAATAAATTTAAAGAATCTTTATGTGGGGCTTCCTCATTTAATGTATCTTGAAAAATTAAAGGTAAGAGATTCGATTGGATAATTCTAACTTATATTTATATAATAAAAATAAAATGAAATCATATGACTTTTTATTAATGGAAAATGTTAATAAGTGCCCTTAGAGGACTGGTTAGTAATTTATTTAAAGAAAGTTGTTATGAGAAATGAAAAAAAAAAGTAATTAATATTTTGACAGCTTTTTTCATTTCTCATAAAAGTTGTATCAAAACTTTCCGAAAATGGATTATTAATGAGTGTCCTAAGGGTACTTGTTAGCATGACAATTTATTAATTCATTATCATGTAAATATATACACACATGTATAATAAGATTTGAAATATTTGTGGGCCCGTTTGGTAATGTTGTTCTTCTAATAAATAGTAACGTTGTTTGTATTTTTTGAAAATACGTGGGGTGAAAAAGTATATGAAAATACGTGTAATGTTGTTTAAACACTGAAAATTGTTGTTTAAACAACAGTAACAAACGGGCCCTTGATGTCTATGCCAGGATTATTACTCTTTTATCATCATGCAAAAATATCATTGTGTTTCTTTTTTAGTGTAGTGTACATGGGATTAAACTTATGTCTCTTATTTGACGACCATAAATGCCACATGGTTTTTTGTTTTTGAAATTTCACATTTTTGAAAATTATAATTATAATATGTATTGATAAGGTTTTTTAATTTTGAAAAGCTTTAAAAATACTAAATTATTAAATATCAGTTAAAAATAATAAGGACTTTGTTGTGCTATTAGACTAAAAACAACTCAATATTAAACGAATTATATTTAAATTATGTTTGGCATTCTTTCAATAAGCGTCTATTTTGGTATTTCATAATTTTTGGTAACTTATTTGCATATTGTTTATCTAAAAATATAGTTTTTATGTTAAATGTGTAACAAAAAACTAAAAGTAGTCTAATTAAAAATAATGTAAAAACTAAGACAAAAAATAAAAAGTTATGGCAAATGGACAATAAATATGATGAAATGCGCTTTCATCATTTAAGTTTATAATTGCTTTTAAATAATATCATAACTATGAAATCTTGCAATTTATATCTTCGAGTGTTACAATAATTTTTTTTTAATGCAAGATATAAATTATACTCTAGCCTAATTTAAGTGTATATGTGTGTGAAACTCCCTCTTAGAGATTTGAATCCTGATCACTGTCCTCCCACGCCCCACAAGCACTTATACTTATGGAGTGACCATCGTACCAAACATTCATTATAATCTTGCCAGTAATTTACCTATGGATGACATTGTTTTAAGGCGAATTAATGACGAATATAACCAAAGTGCATTCACATTTTTGTAAATAATGTAGATTACAAGTTTTGAAAGTCAAGGGACAGATTTAGAAGTGATACTAGGCATAGATAGGGGAAAGTTCATATACTTTTAATTCTTTTTTATATTATTTGATTTAAATGTTTATGAAATTCCAAGTTTATATATTTCACTGCTTAACTACTCATTCTTAGTTAATTTATTTGGCCATTAGACAAGATAGTTAATTAGCACAAGATTTAAATAAAAAATAAACTATCATAATCATACCTAAACAGAATCAAAAGCTTAATTAAAACAAAAACAAATAGAGAGATAGTTATTTGTTCATGAAGTGAAATCCCTTGTAGGAACATGTACCACAAATACACTTTGGGATTAGAGGCTCCTAAAAGCAAATCTTGTAAAAGGTTGTTATATACAGTACAATTAAGCCCTACTCATATGGCATTATCGTACATGTTGACACTCTATTGTACATAAGCTTCATGCTCTTGTTAACAATTGTAAACTCCTGCATTGTTCCTTTTATGCGATTCATTTCTCAAATAATCTCCACTTAAAAACTAACCCATATTGGTCACTTTAATAGTTTCTTGTCAGTATGCGTAACTGAAGACATCTTTATGTTTTCAATGATACTCATATGCGAGAGTTCAAGTTCTTTGACTCATGACTTTTTAAGGACATTCAATGGAGAGGTTTGGAAAAACAATAGAATTTTCTTTTAATAGTTCTCTGACTCTCTCCATTATTGTAGTGTCCTTCATCTATGGAAGTAGGTTAAAGACTTAAAGTTATGTTTTTATATGGGAGGGGATTAGGGTTGCAGTGGTTACAATATTTCCCTTACAAGGTAAGTTTATAACCTTCTAAAAATAGTTTCACTCAAGTGAGGATAAAACTTTATGTATGATTTTCGATTTTGCTTGAGGGAGCTCTTCAGTCTGGCATAACAAACAAGATAAAGAGGCTACGGGAAAATTTGATACGTATGTTTAAATAACAATTTTCAGTTTTTTGAGAAATACGTGTGGGTGAAAAAGTATTTGAAAATGCGTGTAATGTTGTTTAAAAATTGAAAACATGTGTTTAAATACATGTACCAAACAGCTCCTACATTTTTCCTTTTTAAGGGTAAAGATGATTAAAGATGCTTAAATTTGATTTATTGAGGTGACATTAACAAATTAATCATTCTTTTTTGAGGATAAAAATTAATCATTGCAAAAATATATTATGAGATATGTTGCATGTGAGTTGTGACACTTGGATTTCAATTAAAAAAATACACATGTAGATAATCATAATCCTCATGAACATGGCAAGAAAGTTAGCTGCCACGTGTAACAAAGAAACTATCTACTACAGCAAACAAAGTTGTACACCAACATGATGTGGATAAGTTCTAACCTTGTGATCCTATCATCAAACACACAAACAAGTGTACTTTCCATCAATATCAACGGTTGTACGAATATGTAGGGTCAACGTGACTAGAAAAGAGGGTATAGTAGGGTTGGAGTGCGTGAGAAATAGGAGCATATATACTGAAAGTGTTTTGAGGAACGAGACACAGAGAGATCCAAAGTTATTTAATGCAGTTCATCTACTCTGTCAGACTCTCTACGTAATCTGTACTACTATATATATATATATATATATATATATTTTTTTTTTTTTACTTTTACTTTATATAAAAAAAAAAAAAAAAAAAAAAACTCTTGCTTCAATAAGTTATTTACTTCTTCTTTTTTTTGCTGAAGAAAAACTACCCAAATGGCCAAATCCGACATGTTTTTCTGTAAAATATTATTCTGTTGTAGTGTTAAATTATGTGTAAATTATTAAATTTTTTCCAAGATAATATAAGCTGTCAATGTGATGATATATATATCTATATTTAAAAGCAAATTTTCATATAAAATAGCACCATTCAAAAGCTTGTATGCAATAATAATATTAAGACAAATAATATTACTAATGGGATTTTTGTATGTTTTTTTTCTTAGTTATTTCGGGAGTGAGAAAGCATGAAATGTAACCTTGGTGCATGTATAGCTTTAAATTCTGGTTTCCAAATCTGTGGATCTCGAGGAGAATCTCAGTATGGTGACTATTTAGACAAAAAGGTACACTTGTGGCTCAAGATATACGAAATCAAGTGGTTGAAATGTGGGAGTTATTTTTTATTTTCACTTCCTCATCAAGTCCAATATCTGACAAGAAAATGCCAAATGCAATTTCACAATGTTTAAGAAACGAATTCTTGCTTGGAATGGTCCCTACTACACACCATTCTTATAAGTTTGTACCCAATCTGTTCTCTTTGTTGTGTCACTCTCCCTCGTTAATTTGTTGGGAGGGAATCCACATTGTCATAGATTAGACTCTCATAATCTTTGGCACATTTGATTGATCATTTTCTTTCTGTTTACCTAATTGGTTTACTTCAAAAAGTCTCTTCTACAAAGTAGCTAAACTAATCAGAAATATTGGTGAGATTTATTTTCCCCATTTCCAGTAAGCTGTCACCCATGTATAGTAACTCTTGTAATAATTTAAATGAAAGTGGTACTATTAGACATTAGTGAGTTGCTCCTCAAAAAAAGAAAAAAAAAAAAAAGATATTAGTGAGTTAAAGTGAAAATAATATTATTTTAATTATAACTTTGACACATCAACAATTGTGATAAATTTTGTGGCTTTGATAGTCCTCTTTTGTTAATGACCTCTATGTCAAATGTTTTTTTTTTTTTTTGGGTATTTTCAATATAAATATTCAAAGTTCAAATTCAAAAATATATATATATATATATTCAAAGTTCAAATTCATCTTTTTTTTTTTTTTGGCTTGGAATTATGTTATTAACTAGAATTGATTTCTCATTAATGCAGTTAACAATTCAAATACAAGACTACATAATGTGCAATAATAGAAGAAAATGACTTTCAAAAAAATAATAATAGAAAAAAATGTGTATATAAGCACCCAAAAAAAGAAAAGGAGAAGAAGAAGAGGAAGACCCACTAGGCATATAATTGTCCAAACAATTTTGCTAGCTTGGTTAAAGAGTCACCCTTAAAATAGTTGCCCTTTTAAGTAATTGATCAAAAAGCCAATAACTCTTTACCCTTGTAATGCAACCAAGCATTTATCCATACAAAGGAGAGATAAAAAAGTTGTAGCTAAAAAACTACATCAACCTATGCAAATGGTCACATATAGGCATGGATTCAGAGACCATCTAAAAATTTCAGCTTCTTCTAGGTATCAACTACCCATTTAGATATTTCCCAAAGAACTAACATTTAATATAGTAGGTATTTGTCCAATTCTTCCAAAGGAGGTTTTGGCTCAAAAAGCATGCTTCATCAAGTAATTGATAGCTACAGAAGCTTAAAAGGAGAAATGGCACTGGTGTGAGGGGTCATAAATTCACTATTGCCTCCAATTGTTCCTCACTCACTCACTGTGTTATTCCTTCCCACATAAGAAAAGAGAGGATTCAATTGCAAAGCTTTTATAAACAAACCGCACTAGTAGCTTAGGCTTGTCATTTCTTGTGTTATTACTTTCCCCCCATATACAAAATACAAAGGATAAGAAGCAAGCAAAGCAGAGAGAGAGAAAGAGAGCAATTTCAAAAAGGTTTTAAAGAAGGGTTGTTGGCAATTAACAAAAGCAGAACCAAACAACTGTCTGTTACACTGGCCTGTGACACATGATTTGCCAAGGGAAAAAGGTATCGCTAGAAACAAGAAAAAAGTAAAAGGAGGTTTGCCAAGTAATTATAGGCATGAAAAGAAAACCAGACCAATATCTCTCTCTCTCTCTCTCTCTTCTCTCTCTATTACATTCACAGATCTCTGCCCAAGTAAAAGGTTTGTAAGAAACGAGAAAAACCAAAACCCAGTTCCCATCTTTCTTTGTTTTATATTTTTCTCCTTCCATGTCCTGAGGCTATGATTGAGTGAACCAGACAAAGTTTCCTTACTGTCCCATTTCTCTCTTACACCCACTAGCTCTACCCCTCCATTTAGTCATATCTATCTCCAACCTCCAAGCTTTTTCTCTCTTTTGATGCCTTTTCTCCCACATTTTCCTCTTGCTTTAATTAGTGATTAGACCCCAAGGAAAATGCCCTTGTAAACCATTGTTTGGTTGGCTTCTACACTGACTTATCTTTCCTGGAAACATGAGGGAAAGGGTCAGAAAATAAGTACAACCAAACAAGAAAAAGAGATACCCACCGAGTTACCATCTTTATTGCATTCATTTCTGGTTTCTTCAGCCTTCAGACTTCAGAGAGTAAAATGAGGAAGAATGGATGGCAACTTCCTTATCACCCTCTTCAGGTTCAGTTTAAAAATTGTTCCTTTATTTCCTTCTCTCTAAGTGGTGAGCATTTTGTTGTTGTTGTTATTGTCCAAAGTTTCATTTTGGGAGTGTTTTTTACTCTTTGTGAAGGTGGTGGCTGTTGCTGTATTTTTGGCATTGGGGTTTGCTTTCTATGTGTTCTTTGCTCCTTTTGTTGGGAAGAAACTCTTTCAGTATATTGTGATGGGACTCTACACTCCTCTTGTAAGCCCTCTCTCTCTTTCTATGAGTACTTTTTTTTGGGTCGGTTGAAGAACTGAGATCTATTCTTTCTCTGCTGTTGGTTTCTCATTCATGTTTGGTTGTAAGATTTATTTTTTCTTGGATTCCTTTTACTTTCTGGGGCTTGTTATTATCACAAAATATATTCTTTGTTGTTGGTCCTTTAAATTGTAAATTATTAGCTCTCACTTAGTTGGTAATAGCAAATGCCTTGCTTTGTCTATGAGTTTCTTCCCGTATCTTTTAAGAGCTATAGAAGTCCATCACTCAAACAACTCATGAATTTTTGATTGTATTGATTGTGGATTTGGAAATTTAGGTACCAATCAACTGTTCTGATTGCTTTTTTTTTTTGCTTGAACTCTGTCTTTCATGTGCTTGAGAATCCTGACTAACATGTTAATTTAGTGTTACTGTTGTAATCTGAGTGGTAAACTATTTAGAATGAACCATATTTTGCATAGTCAAAGCTATAAGCAAGCTAATAAGCTTTTATTATGGGATCATAGGATAAGATGATAATAGGCCCTTGAATACAGACTTTCATAATTTGATATGCAATCCAGTGGTTCCAAATGGTATTTTTCATGTGTTATGATCAACTGCTTAGTCATTAGGTATTATGCACGTTCTCTTCAAACAAGCACACACCCTGGTCATAAACTGTCCTACCAATTGCCAATTTGCCATTATTTCAGTTTGGTCTGAACCACTCTAGTAAATTGTTGGTACTAGTTATGAAAAGGGTGTCAAAATAATTCTTTGAAGCCTAAATATCAGTAATCCACGAGTTGTGCAGTTTGGATGCTAATTGGTGTCGCAAGTTCTTTTAATTTCTGCATATTGTTGATAGTTAATATTAGTAGGTAATGTAATAAAGGTGGTTAAAAAATTCTTTGAAATCTTAATATCAGTAATCCAAGTGTTGTATAGTTTGGATGCTAATTGGTGAAGCAATTTCTTTTAAGTTCTGTATCTTATCTTATGCATGTTTTTATAATAAGATACAAGTATGGAAGTAGCCTGTTATTTACATATTTTAGGTTTCTCTACAGTGATGAATAATTCTTTTAATTAAACATTCCTCAGTGTTGCTTTGTGTGGTCATTAGTACACACTCATGTGCCGTAGTTGCAAACTTGCACATAGTTAAATTTTTAGTGAAATGGGAGATCTCTGATAGTTGATTCCTTAAACAACTTCCAAGGCAAAGCAAATCAAAATGGTTGTCACAAACGTCTGCCACATTTATGGTAGGAGTTCATTGTATTGTACACTATTTATTTTTGGTGATTATTTATAATAGGGTAAATTAACTTTAGTACCAAACTATATTACAAAACATATAAGAAAGGTCATAGCTAGTGCACAAAGTTCTCACCTTTGTGGGGATCTAGAGAGGTGGTTGGTAGGCAGCCTCACCCTTAATTTTTGGATAGGCTGATTCCTGGAAAAACATATTATTGCTTTAAAATTGGAATCATACATAAATTCCTGGAGCTCTCCCTTTCAGGATTATAGTCCATATATCAAGAAATTGTTAATTGTGGCTGCAGTCTCTTACTTGAAAGCATTTTCTTTACAACCTAAAAGAAGGAAGCTGTTTCTTCTTCACTGCAAGATTCCATGCCTGCGGTAAACATTATGACAGTCATTGCAAAAATTCAATGTCCATTCTATTCCATTTTTTTTTTAAAGCAAAGAGAAGAACAGAAAAAAAAAACTGTAGAGACTAAATAATTATGCTCCCCCAAATTTTGGATAAATGAATGTTTAGTAAGAAACAATCTAAGAAGTGATGAGTTATCACTTGACAGATATGTCATCTGTCTATATTAACTTAGTTAATTGCCACAGCCCTATACAATGGCTGAGTTACTAATTTTGAAAAAGTATATTTCTGTGACTTAATATTTTTGGTTTATAGTTTATGGTAGTACATTGTTTTCGTGAAACATTTTGTGGAGTAAATGTAATTTTTTCTTGAACTTTTTATTTTGAAATCGTAATTACTGCTAGGTTGTCTATCTAGCACAAGTACAAATCATAAGTGAAAAGTAATTAAGTTTCAGAATGGTGAATTCTAAAATGCATTTTGGATATCATGTGGTATGTGCTTGGCATTTCTGAGTGTAAACATGCAGGTTTATTTGTCACAAGTTTGGCTAAATATGACTTAGTGCGATAAGTTCTGTTGCCAGTAGTTGTGTTCTTATTTTATATTATTAGATACTCTCAAGTCTCAATGGAATTAAATAACATCTTTCATTTTTAGATCACATGTGTCTTCGGCCTATATGTTTGGTGTGCGGCAGCCGATCCTGCGGACCCAGGAGTTTTTAGGTCCAAAAAATATCTAAATATTCCAGACCATGAAAAGCATTCACGACCAAAGGATTCTAAATTGGGCGGGGAATCAACGTCTTCCATACTTGATGCTAATACCACAACAGTTGGGGGAAAACCTATGGATAAGGATGCAGTAGGCAAAGATGCAACTATGAAAGACCATACTGCTGAAATTGAGAAGAATGCATCAACAAAGAATTCATCTTGTCTCCTATTGGTTTGCTCTCCTTGTGCTTTTATCTGCAACAGCTGTGGTTCAAGTGAGGAGTCTTCTGAACAACAAATGAGTGAAGAAGGCATGTTCTATTGCAGTTTGTGTGAAGTTGAGGTGAGTGGAAGCATTTGAAATTAACAAAGCTTACACTTCCATTCATAAATATGTTGGACGCTGATCTAGAATGTGAATGTGAAAGGTCTAGCTGAATAGATCCTGATAATTATCATTTCAATTGAATAGCATGTACTAGTCAGGCATGCCTTTTTTGGTTTTCACCATGTAAACCTCCTACTTTAGAAAGTGACATGTTGAGTGATCATTCCACACTAGACATGTTATCAAGCTCACATGGCTTGCATTCATCTGATTATCGCTTCAAAGGTTTTTTTTTATTTGACTTTTCATTCAATAGTCTATGAAGTTTATGAATTCAAATTGTTCTTTGGATTTAGGTTTTCAAGTACAGCAAGCACTGTCGAGTTTGTGATAAATGTGTTGACCGATTTGATCATCATTGCAGGGTATGGAAAAACTTAAGTTGTGAAAATTTATTTTCCTTGTTCATTGATAATTCTTCTAATTCCCTTATAATCTTGACTTTTGTAGTGGCTCAACAACTGTATAGGCAAAAAGAACTACCGGCAATTTTTCACCCTCATGGTTACTTCTCTCCTCTTGGTAAGCATGAGATTCCACACTTTGCCTTAGCTCTTTCTACTGTCTTACATTATTATCAACATACTATCTTCGTAAATTCTGATGAAACTTAACCAGCCCCTTCGAATTTAATTCACACCAGGTCATCTAGGTTCTAGAATTCTCTGTATCCTTACTTCTATCCTTGTGCAAGCATCCTTGATCCTCCATAATGTGCTCAATAGAATGAATAAATTTCAGTCAGCATCCTGACACGCTTTATTGCCTATCATTTTGTGATTAATTAATTATCCTTACACAAAAAATTTAGAAGTCCCTATGTAGGAAAAAAAACTTTACAGCAGCGAAAATCTCTTGTACTTTCTAGAGGTCATTGCTCACTCAGTGAGTCCCTTGATAGCCATATGGCTTCCTTAACCGTTTGCACAATGGTCTTTGGATCAATCATTGAATTCTTGAACCATTCCTTATGTCATGTATTTATTCCTTTCTGAATTTGCTGCTACAAGTCCCACAAGCTACATGCCAGAACCTGAAGATCACCCCAGAGTAAGCATTTTATTTTCAAGTCATTTTCATTTTAATTGATTATTGACAGGTATATACATGGTTCCCTTGGGCTTGAGATTGCAGCTTATTCTACAATGGACGACTGGAATCGTTGTGCTTATCTGCTGTTTTCTTGAGAGGAAGCGGTTTTCTGCAGATATATCTACCAAGTTAGGAAGCAGTTTCTCTCTGGTGCCCTTCATTATTGTAGTGGTGAGTGTTCTGTGAACTTTTCTATGTTTTTAACCGTTTAGGTCTTTCTATTTTTGTTTTGATTCAACTTTTTCTTTGGTGTCTTTTTTAATTATTTTTCTTCCGTTGCAATTTTTGTTGGCTTAAAAGAGTTATTGGGGGACACAAAATTAATTCATTAGTTTGTGTCTGTTGTGTATTGTTTCTATCCTCCGAATTAACTATAAGCTGACTTTTTCATAGGCATTGTGCACCATTTTGGCTATGATTGCTACCCTACCACTAGCTCAGCTATTCTTCTTTCACATCCTCCTCATAAAGAAGGTAAGATTGAGATCAGTCTTACATATCATCACGAGGTGTTATTGTTTTAAAAGTAGCCCTATCTTTTATTTATTTATTTGGACTGGATTTTTCTTTTGGTGGTATAAGGGATTGGTATTTAATATTTCTCATTTGTTTTTCTTGTTGTTTAATGTGAAAAAGGAGTTTTTTTTTTTTTTTTTGGGGGGGGGGGGGGGGGTTGGCATATGGGTTTAACTTTCTGGATACACAAAATCTGTTTATTGACTAGCATTTGTTATTTTTGTTGTGCATTTTGTTATTGTACATGAATCAAACAAAAAAAGCTAATGAGCCATTAACATAATTTCTGTCTGACACAGGGAATCAGTACATATGATTACATCATAGCTCTGAGGGAACAGGAGCAAGAGCAACAAGGAATCGGAGTTCAGCAAAGCCCCCAAATGTCTCCTGCCAGCTCACTCACTGGATTAAGCAGTGCAAGCTCGTTTACAACTTTCCACCGTGGTGCATGGTGCACGCCTCCACGCTTGTTTCTTGAAGATCAGGTAATTTTGACCTATCTACACTTCCTTTATTGGAGATACTAGTTGTTGCGGATCTGCTAATACATTAGTAGTTCAAACACAAAAAATGGCTTGTCCTCACTAGTGACAAACTTTTCTCTTGTACTTCTTTGGTTTACAACTGCCTAGCATGCTCTCTGACTGTAGAAAGAAAAGTAGAAGCAAAACAGTTAGGCTGGTTACAACAATCTAGCTTGCTAAAACGTGCATATAGTTTTACATCAACAGTTTTGGTTTAGAAGCCTCAGATGGATTAAGTTATTCAATGAGGATTTCCTTTGAATGAGAAAATTTGTTTGTTAGGATGGTCATTGCAAATTAGTTAAGGTTTCCCGATTATTTTTCATTGGAGAAAAAAGGAATATCAAGTAGCCCTTTTTAGTAGTGGATGGAAAAACAGCTATAGCTTGTTTGAATGGAATGTAATAACAACATAATTTCCCTTCGAATTCTGGTAAAAAAATGGTAGACATATTGAATTATATGTGATCCCTGAAGTCCCTTAATCTTCTAGAATACTGTGAAGTTAGGCATCATGCACTTTGTGGCGTGTCTCATATATTGGGTATGCAGCACTCTAATTGGAAACACATTGATTATCACAATGACTATGAGAACATGATTTTATGATGCGCTTAAATCATATGGTTTTGTTTGTTGATCCTACTGTAATTAATGTATTTCTTGCAGTTTGATGTAGTTCCTCCAGAAACTGGATCTGTAAGTTCGTTAGGGAAAAGGATGGGGGGAGAGGAACTAACTAAGAAAAAAAATCCTGGAGCAGTAAAGATCAGTCCATGGACATTAGCTCGATTAAATGCAGAAGAGGTTTCAAAGGCCGCTGCAGAGGCAAGAAAAAAATCCAGAATTTTGCAGCCCGTAATAAGACGGGATGCCCCTTTTGGTCTAGAACCTGACAGTAGCTTTGGCAGCAGTGGTCGCCGGATGGTCCCAAGGCCTGACAATAATAGAAGGCGAGCTAATAAGCGGGTGCGCCTCCCAGCTGACCTGCCTGTGGAGCCCCTGCCAACAGTTTCAGCTAAAGCCCTTGACAAAGGTTTCAGTGAGACATCAACTAGTTTGGCCCCTCTTCAGCTTGAAGCGCGTAGTGCTTTCCAAACAAGCCGGGCAATGTCAAGCTCTGCTGGGATTGTTGCTTCCTCACCTGAGAGCAGTTTAGACTCACCTGATATTCACCCATTCCGGGTCTCTTCCTCAGGAGCTGAAGAGGCAAGGCAGCTCACAAGTCTGTCTGCTGCTGCTGCAGTTGCTCAGAGAGGACTCCCACTGTCAAGGTCAACCAGTGATGGGTATGAAGCTTCTGGTGGGGAAGATAGTGACAGAGTTCCTTCTAGAATTATTCAAAGGTCAACAAACTGGAGTAACCTTCTCTTTGGCACAGATCATGATGAGAGGGTTATTAGACTGAATGCTTCATCTTCTAGCCAGGCTAACAATAGAAAGCTTTGACCAATTGTGAATTGATGAAGTTTGGTTCGTTTTGATCCATTAAAGGGAATAGTTCAACATTCTTTCATTTGTTGGCCAAGATGTTTCAGGCACCAAGTGACCGTCGTCTGGTATGCCAAATTGAACTTGGTGGGATCCCCAAAACTGTGCTTAATGCAGAAGACATGTATGAGGCTGTAGTTGTACAGAAAGTTTAGAATTTGGGTCCCACCAAGATGCATATATTTTGTACTCTGCATGAGCTTCATTTAAGCCTGTGGTGGGCTTCAGGAATTAACAAGATGGTAATTTTTGCTTTTGTACTGCATATGATACTGGATTTGTCATCCTCGTGTGGTTTTTATTAGAAATGAATTCCTCATGGATGGCTTCTGTTCAAGTTATTCGTTACTTCCAACTTTTAATTGTAGTCCATTGTCTTCCATCATGATCAAAGTCCATACTGGGCCAAATCAAAGTTCGCCCAATTGAATGTGGTGAAACTTTTGTGCTACTACCTCTTTCTGAATCTGTTGGCAAGGATGGATTAATTTTAGTAAAACAGGAGAGATGTAAGGTTCTAGAGCATCGAGACGAGTGCTGACTCTATATGCATGTGTACTAACTACAAGCACAGCATAGAAGCATATAACCAGCAATTAGAATGCACATGCAGAGAGCCTTCTATTACTAGAATGACTTTTTTTTAAAATGGCAAACAAGAATGAATTATTAGAAACCAAAATATGTAGTAGAGGAAATGACAATCACTGTAACCTCATAAAGATCAAGTTTTCAGTTTGAATAACTGTAACAAGATGAAGCCGGCAAGTAATAAACTCACTGGCATTCTCATGTGCAATCCCTTCGTGCACAGCCTTGCAAATGCATGTATGTATAAGAAACGATTCACAAAGGAACTAGAAGCATCAGCATAATGTGAGGGGTGAAGTCACTACAGCTTGCAGAACAGATGTGGTGCGGACACCACATGATGGCACATTTGTGGAGATTATCTTTATCATTTATGTTATCTTTATTTGGGTTTATTTTTAGTATTGGATTAGTATTTGAGATTGTTTAGGATTTGTTTAGGAGAGTTTATCTTTATCATTATGATTCCTGAAAGCTGTATATAAAGCTTTAGATAGTTTTTTTTTTTTTTTTTTTGTATTTTACAGACTACTATTATTATTATTGAGATTATTTGCAGAGATTGCATAGTATTTGTTAGGTGGTGATTCCAAACACCTTCGGTGGGAAGCCTAAGGTTATACGGTAGGACTAATCTAGATGGAAAGCCTAGGTTTGTCTTGCATCAAGATGCCCCCAACTTCTCCAAACATCACTGTTTAAGTAGGATTCGTACCCAGAAAATTTTAAGCTTATATTAAAGAAAAAAGAACAAATAGATCTTGTAGGATTCTCAAGAATTTTTAGACTTCTTCTAGAAGCAAACAATGAAACTTAAAATGATAACAAAGGAATGGTTTATCCCGTCATTCCCTAATTAAACAAGAGTGTTGGTTCTGGAATCAAAATGGTAATAATTATTTCATGCATCCGATATGTTTATCACCTCTGTCTCACAACATGTGAGTCTCACACAATTGTAGGTCTCACATGCGAGAAAAAAATTATACATATACTTGATACACAATATACCTTTTGAAACACTTTTTTCAAATGTGTCATTCTCCCAAAATAGGGTCTCGGAAATTGTTTAACCCAAAGCCTTTTTTCACAATGTTTGCATGCTAGTGGAGATGGATAATAGTAAGAGGAACCAAAAACCTCATAACTTCTAATTCTGCGATAAGGTTTTCTAAGCTTGATCAATGATAACATAATTCCAGAGTCCTAGATAGCACTTTAGTAGTTTCTCACACAACACAATGACCTCATTTCTGTGTTTTTAGTCTCTTATAAACAATAATGTATTTTCTATCATTCTCTGCGTTTCCTCTAACCAAAAACACGATAATATTTTCAATTTCCGTTTCTCCAAATAAACGACCTCATTGCCCTTTGTCATTTGTAACCATGTCTGATTTATTACAATTGAGACAGGCCATATTTTGAATTTCATTCCTTTCAGAAAAATAAAGACTTTATAC
Source organism: Quercus glauca (assembly GCA_023736055.1). NCBI lineage: Eukaryota > Viridiplantae > Streptophyta > Magnoliopsida > Fagales > Fagaceae > Quercus > Quercus glauca. The sequence goes on along the minus strand of CM043317.1, from coordinate 74,739 downwards.
AGGTTTTGAATTCTCAATCTCATCCTTTACTATTGCCAGAGTAAGAAGTGTCATTTCATTTTAGTTACAATTCTTTGATCATGTTTCATGGTTAAGCAATGGAGACATTGAATTCACCATCCAATCAGAAATCATGGTAGATTCATAGCTCATGGATGAGAATGAATCCAAAAATCAAGCCCATATAATTCTTCTTTACTTTTTTGGCTGACATGGTTTATGTCCACACCCCAAAAGTAAAGATGAAGCTCAATTCAAAGGTCTACATCAATGGTTACCTCCTAGCCAGCCTAACTTGGAGACACCCAAGCCCTATCCAATGAGAATCACGAGATAAATATAGAAGGAATCAGTGACAAGGTGCCCCTTAGATGAAGCTGACATCAAACCCCCTTAAAAAGAATGAAAAACATTAGCCTATAATTTATGTCAACATTATTATGTAACATTGTAATACAGATACAGAGTTCTGATTTCAAGCTCTAAGTGTGAGTACCAAACAGCTAATTCATTTTTTTGTTAATTCTCAATCCATACTAAAGCTAAATTTCATCAAGCTTGTGAACAACTCATGGGCAATCTTCAATTGCAGCTGCTCAAAGGCCTTAAAATTGTAGAGTATGAGGAGTGATCAAAAAGCTTAATGATTTAGTCTGGTGTAATTTAAGTAATGTAACAACATTCAGCTTATCTCATCGGAGTATGAAGGAAGTCTAGCACCCCCCAAGTCAGAATGAAGGCATGGTTTGATTAACAAAGCTCAGAAAGACAAGACTAAAGCTTGCAATGTTAAGTCTTATATCAATGTTAGAATCAACAGTATTGAATCTACAAAATACTTACTTTCTGTTGCATGCCTAAGCAAAATAAATATTATAGATTACAAGGAAAGATGAATGGTAGCCAAGAGCCCTGTAGCTCAACGGGCAACTCTTGGCGTTTGCAGTGAAGATGTCCAGGGTTTGAGTCCCTCTTCCCCCATTGTATCTATTGTATTATCAAAAAAAAGAAAAGAATGAATGGTAATCTTCTTAAGCCAATAGAAAATGCAGGGCCAATGCTTACCCTTAAATTCATAGAATTTTGAGACTAATTAAATTCACAAATTTACATGACACCAACTTCTTTTTCCATTACTCTCAGAATGTGGAAATGCACCCAGCAACCTATTCTTTAACTGTAATTTCAGCTCTGTCAAGCACAATGGAGTTGATGGCTTCTTGTTCAAGACCGCAGAGCAATATGGAGTCGAGGACCACATGCAATAAAATAAAAATTAAAAAAAAGTTGGAACAATGAGCCACAAACGGAAAAATGTAGACAATGAACCAAATATTCCTTCTCTTTTCTTCAAAAGAAAAAATAACTTGATCACCTATTGTGCCTCTACCTAATTATCAAGCCATACCTTGACAGCACCCATACCAAACTGCAAAACTCCTTCACTCTTAGTTACCCCATAAATCATTCCCAAGGCTCATACGAGGCAAGACCTCATGAATGATGTTTAGCTACTTACCACAAAGGAAAAGAAGGCTGTTTAGCTGAATCTGATTCCAAATCATCTGAATGACAATCCTAGAAAAAACCCATTCAACCAATATGATAGTGGAAGAAAACATATTGATTAATTAACTTAATATTGCTAATGCTAGTAACTAAAAGTTAATGGTAAATTACTCATTGATTTTTACTTATAACCAAAAAAAGGGAAGAGTTGCTAACTCATTTTCTCCATACTATTTCACAGCATTCTGCATAGAATTATCAACAAAAAGATATGACTGTACACACTCAATGTGCAGTCTAGGTTTGAGATGTGGTAAACAGTTGGTAAGTGCCAGCAAACTGTCTATCTAATAGTAATGCTAAGGAGTCACAGGGGACTAGAGACTTAGGAATTCAAAGGTATTGTAAATCATAACAGTCACTTGTGTGTGAAAGGGTAGTTTTGTTTATATATACTTAGTTCTTTTTTTTTATATAGGTATATATACTTAGTTCTTTAAATATCAAAGATGCGTAAGCACTTTCAAAATGAAGAAGACATCACATATGTAGTAGCAATCATTAAGAGCTAAATGCATATTTATCCACTAAACATAACTGCTTTCCCACCGCAAAATCATCCTCAGGGTGTCCCAAACCGTGCTTAGGGTCTCTCCTGATACAAAGAATGTCTGGATCATCTGGCTTAAACTTCCTAAAGTTACTCTCTCAAGGAATCCATGCTTCCAACGCTTCACTGAGTTGGAGAATAAATTGATATGCATGGAAGCACAAAACTGTAAAAGTTATGATTTTTTTTTATGTCTACCTGCTCAAGCTCGTTAAAAGCCAATAAGGCACTAAACAATCTTTGCTATTTTGGAACACTAATTAAGTACAACTTAAGAATTGATTTTCTATTATCTGGTTCTTTATTTACTTAACTACTTTGAACTTTATTTTGAAGCCAGTATTGTTTGGACAGGGTCTTACAAAAAATGTGCAATTTGTGAAACCCTTTATCTTCAATTGTCAGTTTCGTCTCACTATTTCCTATACTTTCCAGCAGGCAGCAGAGGACAATGCCATTCATTCTTTATGTGAGGGCTTAAGCCGATGCTATAATGTTCAATTCAGTGCTTCATCTGCGGGCTAATCTAGGATTATATAAATACAAGAGAACATCTACACACATGTAAGTCAACCAACCAGGTTAATCTGAAAGGGTCACAAGGTCTTTTATGGATTCAATCAGTAAATTAAACACTTTTGGTTAAATCAGTGATTATTACTTCAGCAGGAGAGATCACAATAATTACAAACTAAATTGAAATAAAATCTCATTTCAATCCTTAAATGCAGTTACTTTAAGCAATTATTATGAAAGACGATGGAAAGAAAGTGGGACCCAACTCAAATCCCACTTCAAACACAATCAAGCCATTAATTTTCTATAGAAATGCAACACACCATAATAGGAAACAAAATTGAACTACACTTTTGTCCAACAAATAACACCAAATTTAGAGAAAGGTATTGACAAGTTTCATAATTTATCCAATTATTCACATGTCTTTGATGCTATATATACACAAAGTTTCATAAACTAGAAACAACTGCAGCAAGGAGAAAAGACACCCTCACTAACCTCATTCTAAATCAACCTACGACAACTGAAATAACATGAGGGACTTTCCCATCATCAAAGGGCAAGCTAACATACTCCCTTGCAAACTCCTCAGCTTTCTCCACAGCTAACTCTCCATGAAGAGCCTTGCAATACATATACAGCACAGTGTTTGCCGCAGCATTATAAAGCAACAAAAGCATAAGCAAAGTTGAAGTCACAACAATCTGCACAACAAAACCCCAACTTTTCCACCCATCACTGTCTCCAATATCCAATTCAGAAACAGCACCACAAGTCCACACCAAAATCCCACCAAAAACCCCATAAAACAAAAACAAAGAAAGCCCCAACTTTCTCATCCCTCTCATCAAACTCGCACTCCTCCTCAACGGTTCAAAACCCCAACTTGATTCCACCACCACAACCACACACGCCAAAGTCCAATTCACTTGTAAATACCCCAAGACCAAAACCAACAAAACCCCACCAAAAATCACAAGGTAATTTGAGTAAAGCTCAAAATTTCTCGTCACCAACAACAAGAACCCCCCAAAAGCAACAACAATCAGAGAAAACACGACCTGGGTTATGACCATCGTGACGAAAAGAGGCAAGAATGAAAGGAAAACGGACTTGATAGCTGAGATGAGCTTGACGGGTCGGTCATAGAAGCCATGGAAGACACTGAAAGTGATGGAACCAATGGCTAAGATAGAGAAAGCGAAAACGAAAAGAGAGTAGAGGATTGAGAGGAACTGGGTGTCAGAGAAAATGGGTTGGTCATGTTCTCGGGGATGAAAATCGAGGAAACTGCGGAGGAGGACTTTGGGGTTGTCAGGAGGTGGGTGAGTGATGAGGTTGAGAAGGGTTGGGTAGACAACGAGAGAGAAAGAGAGAGGGAGGAGGAAGAGGACACAGAGAGCGAGGAAGTGGCGAGAGTGAGCGTTGAGGATGCGCTTTGATTCGGAGAGAATGGTAAAGAGGCTTACGTTCGGTGACGAGAGAGTTGCCATGGTAGTAGAATTGAATTGAATCGTTTGTGTTTGATGAAATGTCAGAGAGAGAATATATCGAAGAAGAAGAAGAAGATGAAGAAGAAAAAAGTACTAGTCGTGGCTCGTGGTAGTGGAATGGGGATCTAGTTGTGAGTCTTTGGCTTGGCTTTTTGGTTTCTCTCTTATGTTTTTAATTGATGTCAGATATTTGATTGGGTTGCGAAAACGAAAACGGCACGGATGTGTAATATAATATAATATTTTGAGTTGGATAGGGACATATTTCTTTTTCCAAAACTAGGCTAGTGTTGTACAAAAAACAGAAAATTATTTACTTCCCATGCAATGTATTATCGTGTAATGCCGGCAAGTCCAATTCCAATCTAAGCTTAACAATTGACATGTTTCTAAAAAATAAAAATAAAAATCTAAGCTTGACATATATCAATTAACAACCACCACCAATATATATATGTGTATATATATATATATATATATTTGTAATAAAAATCTAAGCTTGACATATATCAATTAACAACCACCACCAAAATATATATATATATATATATTTGTATTTATATATAATTGACCTAAATTTAGAGTATAAAAAATATTTTAAATAAAATTGAAGTATCTAAAAACAGTTTACACCCGATAAGCTTAGATTCGAATCAAGTATGATTAGATTCCAATTATCGAAATGCATCTAGTAATTGACCAATAATAGGCTTTGAATTGATGATTAGGCTAGATGGTTAGATGGGTAAACAAATAGATAAAGAAGATGAAAGGGGAAAAACTTATCTTATGAGACTGTCTTATAAAATATCTTATTATAAGAGGACACATATTACAAGAATATATGATAAAATATCGTGAACTTAGGCTGTGTTTGTTTTTGGTGTAAATGATTTTCGAAAAATATTTTACACCCGGGTCCATGTTTGGCACCACCTGAAAATAAAGTCAAACTGAAAATATTTTCAGTTTGACCGAAAATATTCCTTGCCAACCCGTAAAATCATTTCCGTTCCCATTTTACCTTCAAATCATTTCTGGAATTACTCACTCCTCACACACTCCTCTCACACACGCACCAACCTCATTTCAGCTCCAGCCTACGCACCAACCTCAACTCCACACACAGTCCGACGCCAAGCTCTAGCCGCCCAGCCAAGCCAAGCCCGCCAAGCTCCGGCGAGATTCGCATTGAAATCGCACTGAGATCGCACCCCAGGATCGCATCGAGATCACACTGATCGCACCGATCGCACTGATTGCATCAATCACACCAAGATCGCACCGATCGCACTAAGATCGCACCCTAGGATCGCATCGAGATCACATCGATCTCTCTCTTTCCCGATCTGGTGCCGCCGTCCTCTGTTGATACTGATCTATCTCTCACTCTCTCTTCCTTCTTCTCTCAATTTGACCTGATTTGATGAATTTTTTTTGGTTGGGTTTTGTTTCTTTTGTGTTTATCTATTGAGAAATGATGTTATATATTTGTTTGGAAGCTGAGAAAATGTAAGGAACAAGTAGAAAATATGTTTTCTATATTATTTTCAAAAATATAACCAAACACCAGAAAATATTTTTCAAAGCATTTTTTGAAATGCAACCAAAGACTTGAAAATATTTTCATTTCTCGAAAATATTTTCACCTGAAAATATTTTACACCCAGAAAATATTTTACACTGAAACAAACGCAGCCTTAATGAAATGTAAAGAAGATGAGGAAAAAAAAATGTCGGAGGATTCAATTCCACGATCCTGATATCCGCCTAATGCTTCTCGAGTTTCAATTTTATGGTATGATTCCGCCCAATTCACCCAAAATTGATCTGATTAGATGGTTTCATTGGTTGGGATCACATTTTTAACACTCATAGATAGTTGGAGAGAGGCATTTAAAGATCTTTTGTTAATTAGGAGCAAGGTGGCGATTGACATGACAATGAATTGAAATTTTTATTGATAAGTCCAATAATTTGATAGGATCAATTGGACCGAATTGTCGTAATTGCATATTAAATCAATGCAAGTGAGTGACGTTACATGGTGATTCAAATAAGGATAAAGCTTTACTACAACCCTGGTTAGAGAAAATTCATTAATGGCAATTCACATTATTATTTATGTGTAAAAAGATAGAGATTCCTTTATATATATTAGGTTGACGAAGAGAAAAACTTTGTTCATTGGTGTATATATATTGAATTATTTTATGTGTGTGTATATATATATATATAATTGAACTAAATTTAGGTATAATTAAAAAAAATATTTAACATAAAATTGAAGTATATATAAAATCTAGAAACAGTTTACACCCAATTATAGAATAAGCTTAGAATTGAATCAAGTATGATTAGACTCCAATTATCGATATGCATTGCGTGATTGACCAATGATAGGCTTTGAATTGATGATCGGGCTAGATGGTTAGAACATCCACATCAGTGGATGTATAATCTTGTATAATAAAAAAAGACCCTCTTTTTACACATTTTGCCTCAAAAATGATCAACATCAGTTCTTCTATAAATGTGCAAAAATGTGTATAATTATTCACTTGCTACAGTAACCTTCTATATTTACACGGTCACTGTGCTCATGTAAACGATTTTTTTATTTTATTTTCTCTCTCCTCTATCAAACTACTTCTCTTCCCCAACCATTACAACAACCCAGAGCGCTAGAATAACCACCCAAAATCAACACAGAGATACACTTGCTCAAAAAAAAAAAAAACACAGAGATACATAAACACACCCACACACAAACAAACCCAAACGGACAAACAACAAAGAGAGATCGGTGCTTATCGGAACGATTGGTACTTGACTGGAACGATCGGAGCTCGTGGGTCTCGCTTGATCGGAGCTTGGTTTGTGGATCGGCCGGTGAAGAAAGGATCTGGGTCGTGGAGCTTGGTTCGTGGATCGGCCGGTGAGGAAAGGATCTGGGTTGGTGAAGAAAGGATCTGGATCGGCCGTTGAAGAAAGGACCCGGTGAAGAAGTGATCTGGGTTGGTAGTTTTTTAGAAAGAATGAGAGAAGGTAGAAAAGAGAGAGAGAGAGAGAGAGAAGTGATCTGTTTAGAAAAAATGAGAGAGAGCTCGTATGTAGGTATAGAGTAGTTGAGAGAAATAATAAAAAAATAGAGAAGAATGAATATTTTATTGAAATATCTTGTAAAATAGATAAACTGATGTGGGTGTTTTGTAAAAGTGACAGTGTAAAATAGAAAGAGTAGGTTTTTTCGTGTAAAATAGATAGAAAATTTAGAAGAACTGATGTGGATACTCTAAGTGGGTAAACAAATAGATAAGGAGGGTGAAAAGGTAAAAACTTATCTTATGAGATTGTTTCATGAAATACCTTATTTTGGGAGGATATATGTCAAAAGAATATATGGTAAAATATCATGAACTTAATAAGATGCAAAGAAGATGAGGAAAAAAAAATGTCGGAAGATTCAATTCCACCATCCTGACATTCGTCTAAAGTTTCTCCGAGTTTCAATTTTATGGTATGATTCCGCCCAATTTACTAGTTGAAACCACCCCCAAATTGATCGGATTAGATGGTTTCATTGGTTGGGATCAGATTTTTAACACTCTTATATAGTTGGAGAGAGACATTTAAAGATCTTTTGTTAATCAGGGGCAACGTGGCGATTGACATGACAATGAACTGAAATTTGTATTGATAAGTCAAATAATTTGATAGGATCAATTGTCGTCATTGCATATTAAATCAATGCAAGTGAGTGACGTTACATGGTGATTCAAATAAGGATAAAGCTTTACTATAATTCGGTTTGGAGAAAATTCATTAATGGCCGTTCACATTACTATGTATGCGTAAAAAGAGAATAAAGAAAAACTGTGTTGATTGGTGTATGTATATTGAATTGTTTGATTTGAAGAAAAGCTTTGTTCTTTGAGTAAAGCATACTTATCCGACAAATATGAGAAAAACAACCTCGTTTTGTAAGATACAAACAACCTTCACGAGTTAACGAGGCAGTTTCTGGACATGGTACAGGAGGATCATATGTGGTGTTTTGGGAAGTTTCAATGTGTGTCTTGACTCTTGACAATAATGGTAAAAATATTTGAGGCGGCAAATATTTGGACTTTTTTTTAGTGTGAGACTTTTGGTTGGTGTGTGGGAAACTGAAAATTGTTCATAGAAAGTGTGACCTTAGACTCTATTCTTTCTTGTGTTTGCGCGGTGTGCATTACTTTGAGCATTCCCATCAGCTCGTACAAAAATTCATATCTATTTTAGTATAAGAATCTACTTTTTTTATTTTACATACTAATTTTTCAAAATACACAACATTAGATTATTTATTTTACACTACATTTCATTAAAATATTAATTTTTTTTTTTTTATTTCTCTTTTTTCATACACAAAAACCATCATTCACTTTCTTCTTTCATCCTCGAGATACGTAAAGAAAAAAAATAAACAAATAAATGCAAAATGAATACTGTCACTATAAATTTACACAGTTACTATAGCAAAATTGTAAATTTACACAATTATATACAGACTGGTGTGGAATAATTTTAAGTAGAATTGTGTAAATTTTACAGTTTTTTTTCTTTCTATTATATACGAACTGATGTGAATGATTTTCATGAACACTTAAGGTAGGCTAGAGTTATGAGTGAGTATGGGTTAGGCATTGGGCTTGTAAACGATTGACGTTAGGCATCATCTCGAATTTTTTCCTTGGACCAAACTTAGTATTGCATATTTACATCATTTGAGGTACCCAATCCATATGTTGATTGTTGACCATGAATAAAAGTACTCGGCCCAAGCTTTTGCCTAGATTCGGAACAAAATCATAGAAGCGCTAGCAACCATTACTTTTATAATGCTATCCCTCTTTTTTTGGCATAGTAACCCTTAACATATTCATTAGGGGTGGCAATTTGTATTTGCGTGTTGGGTTCGTGTCGTGTCAACTCATGAATATCAGATTATATGGGTCAACACTAATCCGGCGTGTTTATTAAATGGGTCAAGATTCCTCAACCCTAACATGACCCATTTATTGAACGGGTCAGTCGTGTCGATCTGTTTATTAGACTTTATCAAAATGAAAAAAAAAAATAGTATTAACCAAATTGATATGAATTATGAAAAGCCAAAACAAATAAATATTTTTAATATAAAATTCAGAACTAACGAGTAACTACATAACAAATAATCATTCAAAACTAAAGCAAATCTCAATATCACAAATAATCTATCATAATATGTCAAAAAAAATAAACCACAACAACTAATAAGTTTATATACCTAGGGTTTGAAGTAGGGACGGACCTAGGTGGAGGCCTAAAAGGGCCCAGGCCCCCCCTAGGTTCAAATTATTTATTTATTTTTAGTTATTATATATAGTTCATTTTTGTAGTTAGGCCCTCCTTCCAAAATGTTAGACCCCCTTCTCCTTAATAAGCCTAACTAGCCTCATCCAAATAGCAACTATCTAATCCAAAAGCTTAACAAAAACAATAAAAATATTCACAATGGTGATTGTATTTTAGCAAAAAAAAACTATTTTACCACCAAAAAACCCAAAAATCATAGGTTATTGGAGAAGCTAGAGCTAAATTTTTTGCAATTACAGTAAACTAGTATAAATACCAATTGACTGTTGCAAGTTGTCAAAAATAAAATACAATATGTTATTAAGATTATATCTCTTCCGTCAATTAAAAAACTCAAATTCTCTCTATTCCTTTATTATTTTAATGAATTGTTTATATTATTTTAAATGAAATGATAAAAAAAAAAAAAAAATAGAACAATATTTGATATTTGGTGTATTGTAAAGTGAAGTGGTAAAATAGATAAAATAGTTTTTTAAGGTGCTAAAAGCTAAAATTTTGAGCACTACTCCACCACTGTGAATGCTCTAATTTCAACAAAAAAAAAAAAAAAAATCCTAGTTAGCCTAGTATTAAAAAAAAACATTATTTTGTTTTGTTTTTGTTTTTGTCTTTGTCTTTATTGATAAATGATTGCATCTTAATGTATTTAGAAATAATGATTTTGAGTATTTATAATTTTTTAGTTCTATATTTATATGGATGCCTATTTGGAGGGTTTTTTTTTTTTTTTTTACTTCGGCTCCCGCTAGCTTAAAGTCCTAGGTCCGTCCATAATTTGAAGGGTATATTAGTAAAATGCCATTTAATTAAATGAGTCAGACAGGTCAAACGGGTTCCATAGATTGGATACTAACCCAACCCGTTTATTAAACAGATAAGTCATGTCAACCTGAATATGACACTAACACATTAAGTCTCAACTCATTATTTGCTAATTTCGTATCATATCGTGTTGGGTTCGCGGGTTGTATCCAATTTTGCCACCTTTAATATTTATCATACCCTGAACAAGTTTTCTGTTTATTTTGTTTGTTCTCAGATTGTAAAATTATTTTTTCTCTGATGTTTGGCCAATTTCTCCGAAAGATTGCATTCCCTTAACTTATACTCCTTGTAATTATGTTTTATTTTTTAGCAATATAATTGTGCCAATTTCATTATATATATATATATGTGTGTGTGTGTGTGTATGTATGTATATAATAAAAATAAAATAAAAAAACTTATGCCTAATATCTCAACAAGGTCAATTTATTGAACATAGTCACCTAATTGTAATTGAATAAAATATTTAGTTTAAGTCTTGGATACGTATAAAAGAAATCAATTAATATATTGATCTCATAGTTAAGAACATTTCTATTATAAAATGGATACCATAAATTTCAAATTATACTGTAACTTTTCTTTTTTTGGTTAAAAAAACCTCTTCAAGGGTGGACTGGAAAATCAAGAAAAATGCTATGTTCACAACATTTTTACAACACTTTTACAACAAATTATAGATTTCTTTGATTAATTTTTTGTCCACTTATAACAGCTAATAACAACCTACTATTTAAAATTTTTTGTAAAAATATTATCGATACGGTATCTCTCAGAAATCAATTATCAAAGCTATCATTGCAGACATAAGAGCTTATTTCTCTACTTAATAATACAGACTATTTGCAAGGTTCCTATATGTGTGAACTCTGTAGTCCACAACCATGCCAATTAGGCTTTTATACTGTAAAATCTCTGGACCCTGTTCTCTCTTTCCTCCTTCAGTTTCGTCTAGAAATTTTTTATGCTTAGTTTGTTGGTCACTTTGGTTCTTATTACTTAGTTTAAAGGTTAAATATATATACAGATTAAACATATCAACCACTAATCTTTAGTTTTGAATTTTTTTGAGATTGACTATGGATCTATCTAACAAACTAACTATAGATTAAAAGCATATATTCTTTTTTCGTTATTTTGTAATCTGAAATCATTATCTTAATTTTGAGATCAAGTATGGATATATTTAACAAACTAATTGTTGGGTTACACGTGTGAATGAAGTCCCACATTGAATAAAGATGAAAAGAATGAGTGGTTAATATAACATAATTGAGCACATACTCATTGGGCTTAGGCCTTTTGGATTAAAGTGTGTCTCTATATGTTATATTAATTACTCAAGGAAGCTCCCCAAGATGTTTATCTCCCCTACAAGTGATATCAGAGCCCATGGTGGTGTGCGGCAAAGGTGGTGAAATGTTCATGGTCCCTACCCAGCAGGGACAGAGAAAGCCTAAACGGCCCACACACAAAGATCCTGGAATATTGCTAATGGTGCTAAATAATGGTGTGATGCGAGATTCACAGAGAGGCAGAGACTCACGTGGTGCTAAATAATGGTATGGTGCGAGGTTCCCATGGACATGAACGTGCGAGGTTCCCATGAATGTGCGTGCAGGGTTGACACGTGGTTCCCATGGATGACGTACGAGAGACCCATGGATAACGCGCTGATGAAGAGAAAAGTCCATTAGGCAAGGGGGAGCGAGTAGGACTTATTCATGGCCCACAGAGAAGTCTTGAAGCCCATAGAGTGGTAGAGACTCACACGTGAGGGGGAGATTGTTGGGTTACACGTGTGAGTGAAGTCCCACATTGAATAAAGATGAAAAAAATGAGTGGTTAATATAACATAATTGAGCACATACCCATTGGGCTTAGGCCTTTTGGGTTAAAATGTGTCTCTATATGTTATATTAATTACTCAAGAAAGCTCCTCAAGATGTTTATCTCCCCTACACTAACTAGATTAATCACACATATTCCTTTTCGTTATTTTATTATGTGAAATTATTATCTTTAACACCTAGTTTCTCAACAAAAAAAAAAAAAAAAAAAATCCTTAACATCTCATTAATTTTTATATATAAAATAAATAAATATTTCATAAAAATTATTCTAAGAATTTAATTGTCATTAAGGGAAATTACATTGTTTGTCTTACATTGATGAATTCAGGTCCTAAATTTTGCTCAAGTAGCCATAAAAACAAAGCAAAAAAGCCTAGCCACTTAAGAAACTTGTGTATTTTGTAGCAAAAGGCCAAATAAAATTGTTTACATTGCCCTTTCGGTGCTGGCTGGTCATTTCCCACTCCACCGACTTCTCTATATAAAAGAAAAAGGCACTAGTCCACCGACAATCAAAACTAGGGACATTTGTGCCTTAATTCTTTAAAGCCATCACGTAATTTACATAAACATCTCAATTTTCATAGTCAATTCAAGCTACCCTTTGACCTGGTTTTATATGTCCAAATCAATTGCATCACCTATATTTTATTATTTGGTTTTATTTTCACAAAGATACAAGAAATTTTTAAAGAAGATGTTTTAGTTTTTATATTTTAAAACCATAAATAGGGGAATAATGTTTTTGATGTCCTTTGGATTCAATTCTTTTTTTTTATTTTTTTATTTTTTATAAAGTTGTTTTTATTCCTGTTTTGTGCTTTTTTTAAAAAAAAATAGTATTTGGTTTTAAAAAAAGAATATGAACCAACTATGTGTTTTTTTTTTCCTAGCATCTTTCTTTACTTGGGGTTCTTTCTTATCACTTTTTTTTTTTTTTTTGCTAAAGTGCTACTACTTATTTATTTCTTCATAATGAAACCTTTTTATTTATAAACCTGTATTACTTTTGGTGTTTGAATAGTTTTCTCAAGGTATATTTCCCATCAAACATATATCTTGCAGTATTCTTACTTCACTATATATACTAATAATAGCTCTAAAAAAAAATCAATATACTAATATGTAAACATTATGACTTGTTTGGTAGGAGGATTTTTGTTTTTATTTTCAAAACAGTATGAAAAAACAATTCAAAACATTGAATTTGAAACTAGTTTTCCAATAATAATTTTTACATTATATGTGTTTGGCTCTCATTTTTAAGAACAATTTTTAAAATATTGAAAAAAAAATGATGTTTGGGATAACATTTTTACTTTTGAGATTGTTTTAAAAAAAATTGCAAAAAATAATGTGTAGATTTACATTTTATGTTTTTGATAATGATAAGCTTCAAATATGAATTGTGATAATTTTTGTGTGATAAAGATAAGCTTCTTAATTTATGAGATAAAAAAAATTTGGACAAATCTGTGTGATCCACTATTTTATTTTTATTTTTACAGGAATACTATTTTTTATTTATTTACAATTATGCTATTAAAAACATTTTCAGAAACATCATTTTAGTTGTTTTCAAAATCTTGATTTGAATGGAAAAAAGAGGAAACAATTTCTTGAAAACTGTATTTATACTTAGAGATCACCAATCAAACAATAGATTCAAGTGTAAGACACACTATTTTCTAGCAATCCGGTGGATCTAACGGCGTTCTAAAATTATTTTTTTGTTAATAAGTTACCCCTCTATAAAATCCAACAAATTACTAAACTAATAAACTTCCATTCCCATAATTAGAAGCCCCCTAATAATCAAGTACTCAACCCATTTAACATTTAAACATATAAACCATTCAAGCCGACTCCACAAATCTCATTTCCAAACAATAACACCAAATAAGAAAATCACACACATTCAGACACGCTTCGCATAAATCCTTTTCTTCCAAAGAATCCAAACTCTCTCTCTCTCACTCATTCACACATTTTGTCAAACACATCGCACCCACCTCGATTTTGCGCCACGAGACCTGTCCTCACCACCGTTCTCCTTCACTCCTCACAACCATGCCTTCCCACGTGACCTTCCCTCCATTTTCAGGTACTGTACCTTAATGGCTTTATCAATTGCTTGACACTCTGATAAGATCCGGTTCCTTTTCATATATACGTGTGTGTATATTTTGTGTACATTGAATTTACTTGCATTATTTGATCATTTTCAGTTAAAGAGCTAGCTCTTTCAGCTATTTCGGATCTTGGGTAATAGTTAGAAACTTAAGAATTGTTTCAGTTTGTTTGAAATTTCAAATTTTGATGGAAATGGAGGCTTCCGGTGCAACAGCATCTCCTAGAAATAGGTTGGATCATGTGAAAAAAGATGGATCCGAAGAGACCCATTTGCAAAACTTAGACTTGGAATCTGCTACCAATGTTTCTGGGACTAATTCCCAGTTCCAATCAATGAATGCCTTAGAGATTTTGAGAGAATCTGTTAGGATTCTTCGGTACAATTTGCATGGGTTTATGATTATCGCCGTGTTGCTCATTTGCCCGGTGAGTGCTGTGCTATTAACGAATGTGTTAGTGGATGAATCTATTGTGAAGAGATTGACTGTTAGGCTTTTGTTGGTGGCTAAGTCCAGTGGACTCCCTCTTAGGCCTCTTGTCAAACAGTCGTGCCAGCATTTCGCTGGGATGATGGTTTCCTCTGCATTCTGCCTCCCTTTGTACATTACATTGTCATTGTTATCTAAAGCTGCGGTGGTTTATTCTGTAGATTGTACTTATTCGAAGAAAAAATTTGATGTGTCCAAGTTTTATGTGATCATTGTCCAGATATGGAGGCGGATTGTTTCAACGTACATGTGGGTGTGTACGTTGGTAGTTGGTTGTGTCACATTGTTATGCGTTCTACTTATTGCGGTATGCACTGCATTTGCTGTAATTGGGCTTTCGCCAGATCTGATTGTGTATGCTGCAATGGTGCTGGCAATTTTTTTATCTGTCATTTTTGCCAATGCAATCGTTATTTGCAACATTGCTGTTGTGATCTCTGTGTTAGAGGATGTTTCAGGACCACAGGCATTGCTGCGGTCTAGTGTGTTGATTAAGGGCCAAACGCAAGTGGGTCTTTTCATATTTCTTGGATCAACAATTGGGATGGCGTTTATTGAGGGTTTGTTTCAGCATAGAGTGAAGACACTGAGCTATGGAAATGGGTCTTCAAGGATATGGGAAGGGCCTCTTTTGGTGATCATGTATTCATTTGTGGTGCTTATTGATTCCATGATGACTGCAGTTTTCTACTTCTGTTGTAGATATTCCAATTTGGATACTTCGGATGTTGAAGGCCAGTCAATACTAGAAACAATGGCTGTTTCTGCTGAAAGGATAGGCATTGAATGAGAAGACTGTAAATTTGATTTGTTATCAAACATTTTTTATTAAATAACATGAAGATGGGAGCAGCTAGAGAAAATTAGGATCTTGTTGCCAGTTTCATTATTTCACCATCAACAAATATCATTGTATTAGTATGTCAGTATATCTTCACAAAATTTCAGCAAAAACAAAAAAAAAAAAATCTTCACAAAAGAATATATTGCAAGAGGTAGCCTCAAATGATACTCAATTCTTTGATGGATATTTGACTAGAGTACTTCTTGATGATCACAAGCCACAGGTATATAGCTTGTATACGATTGCAGTATTGGTGGAAGTACTTCTTGATGAGTACAGAAAGCTTCTAATTGCAGTATTGGTGAAGTATATTGCTTGTATACGATTCATTATTGGCTGTTATATAATACTTATACTTTTTGTCATTCATAGATGCTAAAAAAATTATCTTCAAATCGATTTTAACTACAATTATAGAATTTAGTAGATATTCTTTGAGTACCAAATAACCTAGTAGTGAAAAAAAAAAATTAGCTTCGGATAATCATTGGTTTCTGGGGATGAATTTTTAAACTTTAAATAATTGAGAATTATTTGATCTTTTTATGTTGATCGTGTTAGTGGAAAACTAAGGCTTGTTTGAAAGCTAAGAAATATAAGTTTTATTTTAGAATTGTACAGACAATGGTAAAGGAATTATGTGATATCATTTGTTTTGTGCCTTTGATAAAAATCTTATCATTGGAATTGTTATCATGTCTGAGCCTTGTGAATAATCATAAATAGTTTAGAGTAATGCTCATACCATGTTGTTAACTTGTATTATGCTATATTACTTGCCAAGCGATGGTCTAAGGTTTTGAGTATGGTAACTTATATTTCTGTTCTAGAGTCTGGATCAGTACCATATGTTTACATAAGATCTACCTTAATTAGTTTGTTGAGTATCAATAGGCGACTCCAAAGTTTTGCAACTAAGGTTGGGTTGTTATTGCTGTTGTCTGGAGCTGTGGGCATGTACTGGTGAAATAACTGGATGGTTCGTTAGCTTTAATTGTCTGTGTGTGTTAGTTGATTAAATTGTGTTCTTGTTATCAAAAGATGCTCAGGTTCTCCTGTAACAACTTGGAATAGAGTAGATAACAGAAGCAATCCTACTAGTTCTTGTAGGAACACTATTTGTATGTATTTTTCATGGTACTCTCTTAGAAAAACTGAGATCTCCCTCTACTGGTCGTTTTAGACATTGGACCTAGTGTTCCTACAAGATGAAGGTTACAACAAAGGCATTTCATGCACTGAGAAATGGCTAGATTTAAACATAGTGATACAAATATTGTTGATGTAGCATATTGTGATTGATACAATGATTGATACAGAATAAAAATAATGTTAGTGGTGGTATCTTGTGCATCCATCATATGCATAACATATGGATTCTACAATTGTGTGTGTGAGAGAGAGAACAATTATTATTGTGGTGGGTTCATTTGAAAAATTATGTTGCAAAGTTGGGCCAAAAGAAATGAAGTCTGTTTGTCGGAGACACAGACAAAACCATGTTGAAGTTGGATCAAGAAATTGTGAGGGGAAGTGGTGAACACATGGGGCTGTCGTGGTTTGTTCTTGGAGATGCGTTGCAGATTATCTGCTTAATTTTGAACTAAGCCATAAGCTTGAGTAGTTATCACTAGTTTAAGCATACCATACAAATACTTTTTTTTTTTTTGATTGACCATACAAATACTTTTAGAATGGCACCATGACCGAAACAATAATTCATATAAAAGAAGAAAAAAAAGGCTTGACCTGCTTGGGTAACAAACCTAATAAGTATTGGAAGAAAATGAGTATATACCTCTAGAATCTTATATGCAATTATTCCACATTGTAAATCATGCTGTCATGATCCAAAGAGTTGTTGCTCATGGTGATGCTTGCTACTAGAGCAAGGCACGTGGAATCTACATTCTAAAAACCATGGCAGTTAATCCAAGAGCCCAAGAAAAAGGAAAAGTCTTGTTCTTTTTTATTTTTCAATAGGTTTTTTACCCAAATGGAAGTCACTCTCTTTTTGTAACCCACCCCAACCAATGTTTATGTTGAATGGGAGTAAATCCCATTTAACGGTTAGCTTGGCTGGCCAAGTTATGCTCACTAATGAATGACTCGATTGACCAACATTTGTCAAACTCTATTAGAATTTGTTATAGTTTAGAACATAATCCCAAACCACAAGAAGTTCTACTCATTCTTGAGCATGTCAACTTATTGAATATGATATAAGGAGCTTATTAATGAATTGAGATTTGAATGACTAGATTTAATCTTTAGGCGAATGAATAATTGCGCTGAGTAAAGAGGTGAGGATGGAGTTTATAGCTGTAATTTCAAGCTATCTTTCTGTAGGGGCCTTTTTTGTTATATTGGGCTAGGCTGCCTCTTGCGGTAGTAGGCCTAAGTTTTCTGAGTAAGGGAGTTGAGACCGGTCCAACTGCAACTCAATTTGGCCCGGATTGTGCACAAACTATGCCTCGTCTGCTAGGAGTATGCTTACGGCAGGCAGAGCTGTTTTAGACAGGTTGTGATGGACATATATGATAATAATAACAAAAATAGAGTACTCTGACTGTTAATAAGAAAATGACCAAATGGTCCTTATTTAAACAACATAATCACAATGATGGTAACTATTTCACAAAGAGAAACAAAGGGAGTAGAATAATATATATGAGTTAATCAGAATAGAAAAGAGATCAAGTTAAGTCTGGTCCGCAGGAGCAAACCCAAAAAGGAAAGAACGTCTCTTCTCAACACAATCAATTTCCTAGATAAATCCTGCCGTGGAAATTGATTATTTTGAGGGAAACAGGCCTAAATGGTTAGAGCTCGAAAGAATCCCTTTTGCTTTTGACAGAGAGCAGAATTTTGAGAGGAAGAGAGGGAAAGAAACCTATCGGTGCATGCCGGATTAACTCTCTGTTTTCTCTCTTCTATCTTTTCTTTCTTTGTCTTAGTTTTCTTTCTTCTATCTTTCTTTTTCTTTTGTTTTATATTTCTTGTGGTTTTTCTCTGTTTTCATCTGATCTCCCTCTTATACACGTCGAAGTCCTCTTTTTTTATAGTGCCTGCCGTGGCTAGTTTTTACTATTCTACCCTTTAACCACCTTTGTCCGGTTTGGGTGTACTTGCCAACCATCACTGTTCCATCTGCGTGCCACTCCTTATTACCAGACAAAGACAACTATTTTGTCTGTTAGTCTGGCATGGCACCTCTTCCTGCCACGATGCTGATGCTCCCTCTTTCTCTATCCCTCATGGCATGCACCTAGTGGTTCCAACTCAACCTTGCCTCTTTTGGGAGGTATGTCATCCCAGTAGGACGTATCCCCCAAAAGAGCTTAAGCAGGAACCCTAAAACAGGTTTTTTCCCCTCTCCCCTTCGCCAAACCATGCCCTCTTACCTTTGACCCATGACCTCACCATGTCCCATATTGACTGGGTACAGGTTGGTGGTGCATGGGCCTTGCGTGTGCCTTCTGTCCGTATGTGTCTGAAGTATGCTTGCTGCTCATGCGTCCGCCATGGTCTGGAAGCTTTGTCTGCATAGTCTGCCGTCCGTTCCTGGCCTTTTATGAGTTGCTTTTTTGATTTCCCGCTCTCTTAGGGACTGGGCTTTATTTGGTACTGGGCTTCGCATTCCCTTTCAGCCCATTTCTTAATTGCCTTGACTTTCTGCCATATCACTTGTTATTCCTATAGTAATGACTTACTCCCGCTGGGCCTCTTTTAGGCCTGTCATTTTATTCTTTCCCCCAGTGGTTTAGCATGTCCGCTGGTGTTCTTACTTATGGGCTCCAGTGTCCCTTTTGTTTTCCCTTGGGCATCCTTGACCCATTTGCGTTCTTTGGGCTTTCCTTGGCCCATTTACTAACTCTGCACTCCCATGGGTTTTTACTAACTTCATTGGGCTTCCCCGGCCCAATTTCCTTATTCTTATCCTTGGGGTTTATGGGCTTGCCATGAACCCCCTACTTTCTTTGTTTACAATGCTTTGGGTTTGCCGTAACCCTTTCTCACTTTTCTACATCATATACTACTCATGGGTGCCATTTCTCTCTTTCCGGGCTTCTTTAAGCCCATTTGCCTCCTCATGACCCATTTATTTATATTATGGGCCTGTGATCCATTATTCCTGCCGCTTGGGCTTAATGATTTTACTTCACACTTGCCATTTCTTTGCTGCCCATGTTGCTAGGTTGGGCTTCCTTCCTTCTACTTGGGTTCCACAAAAAAATGACCTTCAACACTTTCATATCATGTGAACTTAATCTTACATCATAAGGACTAAGAATAATTATGGGTTTAGAAGCGTTCATTGCTATCTTAAATTTAAATGATAAATTGTTGAGTCCCAAACAATAAGAAGTTCTATACATTCTTGAGCATGCCAACTTACATATATGATAATAAGAAGTTTATCAAGGAATCAAGATTTTAAATGAATATTTTCTTCTTTTCTTCTGACTTTTGTTTCTCTGGTGCAATAGGAACACGCTTCCTAGAGCTCAGTAGAATTCGTGTCCCTTCTTTTGGAAGGAGTTGTGTCTTTCCTTGGAATAACAAGTTATTCCAAGGCTAGTGAGTTTTGTTTTTTCTAGGGTTTGGGAAATAGATATCAATTAGAGCTTCGCCTTTTGTTCCTTCAAGAAAAGCAGTGCTTTTCGTTCCAAGTATTTACAAGACGAAGTTGGGAGTATCTTCGAAGTCAGGTGTTCATGAAGTTGGGAGTAGGACTGCATCGGTGAAGGTGAACCACAAAGCTCAGGTAACGGCACACGGTTCAACGGCGCCGCTCAACTCTATGAATCCAAGGGACTCTATAGTGAGCAATTAATGGATGAAGCCATTAATTTGGATGCTCCAGAAGTAACGCATACAGTAGGGAAACGTAAAGAGAGTGTAATCAATGTCTCATTATCAACCCCACAATTTTCAGGTAATCATCATACCGAGAATTAAGGGGCAGATTTTTTAGCCAAAGAATTTGATGCCAGAATAAATGAGATTGATTCAGAGATGGGAAAATTTGATCACATTAACTGCATGACCTAACCAAGCAATATTTCCCAAGATATCTTAAGTGAGGCAAGTGAGAAGCATGTGTTAGCCAAACCACAATCCCAACGGCAAGTGTTTAATATGGTCAATATTCCAGACAAGGAAAAAAGCGCAACAACAACAATGAAGGGTAATGAGCCAGATCAGTCCAATCAGCCTCCACACTGTGCCATTTGGAAACCACCTCCATGGCCGATCCTGAAGGCGAACTCTGATGATGCGATTTTCTGGGAACAAAATTCTGTGGATGTTGTTTTGGATATGGGAGGTGGATTAGTGTTGTTTTAGAGATCGACTATTGATGTAATTGTGGAGGGTTCGGGCACAAATTATATCGATACAATGTTTCAAGAAGAAAATAGGACAGAGATTGGAGTGATCATCCGAGAATGACAAGGAAAATGCTTGGCACACATGGTCGGAATCATCTCTCTCCCCCTAACTGTCATAGAGCTTGAAACTTTGGCTATATTGAAGACTTTATAGTTTGATGCTGATCTGAGTTTGGAAGATGTCACCCCAGAGGGAGTTTCAGAGATTGCAATGAACGATTTGAATGCAAATTCCCAGTCTTTGGAATCCCTTGTTTTACTTAGTCGTGATGTTAAATGTTTTGCAAGTTTATTTCATTGTATTAGGTTTTCACATGTTTGTAGAGAAGGATTGTTGTATTCTCACATTAAGAGAAACAACAATGGGGTTGCTCATAATTTGGCTAAAAATGCATTATGCATACCAGATTTTCAAGTATGGATGGAAGATATCTCATCTCATATTGGTTCGATTTTACAATTGGACGTAGTTAAATTTTATTAATAAAATCCATCAGTTTCTTTCTAAAAAAAAAAGGATTTTAAATGAGTGATTTTTTTAATCAAATGTGTAATTATGTTGAGTATAGAGAAGATGAAGAATTTATAACTTATAAGTGTAATTTCAAGCTATCTTTTAAATCCCGTGAACTTAATCTCATTGTTAAAAAATAATAATAAGTGAGAGTTTAGAAACTCTCATTTTCATCACTATCTTTTTATTTTTATTTTTTAAATTCATTTTATCACTAGCTTAAAATAAAAGAAAAATTGTTGAGTTGCATTCTCTATTTTTATTTTATTTTTCCATTCTAATAATTGCACCATTCAAATATATACTACTAATCCATATAAATAAATCCTATAATCTAAGATTGGAAACAAGTTAAAATTATACCCTAAAAAAAAACCAAAATACAAAACTCACATTTTAAATTTTATTACTTTTCATTTCAATGCCCTTAAGTTTCAAATCTCCTCAATTCAGTCATTCGTAAAACGGCCGTCTAATTCTGCCATTAAGACCCCAAAAAGACTGATTTTAAATATTTAATATTTATTTCTTTAATAGAAACAAGTTAATTTTAAATTTGTTTAAAAAAAAAAAACCAGAAATTTGAAAAAGAAAACCATACGATGTCGTATCTCCCTCGTGAAGAACACAAAAAACAAACCGCACCCACAAAAAAGAACACATCCCAAACCCAATAACTGAGAGAAAGAGAAAGAGGTTGAGAGATTGAGCTGCGAGATTTTCTTCTTGTGCTAGTGCAAATCTTTGGCTCCCCAAAGTCGCAGCCTGGTTCAGGTGAACTCTCTCTCATCTTCCACATTTCTTTTTCACTTTCGTTTGAAATGGATTGTGTTTTTTTTTTTTCCTTTTTTTCACGCACGTCTGAATATGTGGGAATACAAAAGCCATGCACTTTTAAGTGTTCGATAAAATGCCTAAAAGAAATTTTGAGTTGGGTTGGAATTATATAAGTCGCTAATGCTCTGTATGGTTGGTTGCTGGGGGAAATTTAGTAGAAGAATAGGAATGGAAACTGCAAGAGGCAGTTTGTTAGTAAACTCAATAATTGAAAGTAATTTGCAGATAAACAAGCTAGCTCCTAAAAGTGCTTGTATACACTTGTTTTTTTTTTTTTTTTGTGTGGATTTTTGAAGAATTAAGGATGCCCATTTGCAATTTATTAGTTTCTAGAACTTGGGTACTTGTAATAAGCTCGAATTTTAACTTCCAAGTATGTGAACATAAATTAAGTCCATCTGTTTGGTGTTGGGTTGTGTTTGATGAGATGTGCTTCGAGTGGGCTTTCATAAAGGCGGTTAAAAGAAATGCTTTGGTGTACATTATGTAATAAGAATGATGAATCTTTGAAATATTTGCATACTTTGGTCAGAGACACTAAAATTCTAGTTTGTGTGTGTGGGGTGTTTAGAGGCTTCTTGGGGAGCTCTAATTTGACTTGAATATGTGACAGGATTGAAATGGACAGGTTCCGGCAAGAGAAACTACAGAGATATGAGGAATTCGTTGATAAACGCTTGAAACCAGATCTTGTTCACGCTATCGCTGAGCGGTATGTGTTTTGTGCTCCCGTGTATTTTGCTTATTCCAGTTGAAGTGCCACCTGCACCCTAGTTGCAGTAAAACAGTGCTGTTTGGTTGGTGTTGAGGCATGTTTAAATGGACAAACTATAAATTTCAGAAATGCATGAGACTTTCTTATAGGAGATTCTATCTTTTTTCAGGGCAGTATATATGCTTTTAATTTGAGTCCTGAATTGAAATTTGACATTCTGACTCAGTGACTCTATCACTTGAGTTGGTCTTATTTGATTTTTAATGGTCTCAAATTCCTAATCCATATTGTTTGGGTAGCATTTTGTCAATATGTAAGCTGTGACATGAGAACTGGGGTGAAGCACTGAACTTTTAGCAATAACATGTGTAATTTCACTTCTTTTTTTGTTTTTATTTTGCAGGGACAAGGTCTTTGAACAACAAAAAACTTTGTATCCTTTTCATTTTCCTTCAATATGTGTGTGTGTGTGTGTGTGTGAGACATGTATTACATAACTTATGCCTACTTGGATTAAATGGATTATCTCATCCTCCACCCATTCTTTAAGGTGGAAGGAGAAACCATTTGATCGAAGGACCATAGACTCTTTTGATCACATTTCTTGAGAAACATAGATTGCTTCCTATTTTCTTTTGACAAGGTTAGAGTTTACTTCAGAATCATAATCTTTGTATTTGTGTGGGACCAATTCATCTGGGAATAAAATTTCTACTTTAAGCATTGACCCCATTTATTGATGCTTGTTTATATCTGCGTTTACTTGACTATGTGCTTATAGCTCAGATTTACGAAAGAATATAGAGAATCTAGAGAAAAATAGTGTAACCAGTCTTAGGACATTGGTCAATCTTGGTTCTGAAGTGTACATGCAAGCTGATGTGTAAGTCTCTAAAATCTCTTCTTTTCTGATACTTAATGCCAGTGCTTTCATGCTTAAACATGTGATCATGTATGGTGCATGCAATTTTATCCTGTGTGTAAATTTATTTGTCTAATTCTGTTTAATTATGGTTCTATATAGAGTTCACCTGTTGACCATGATGCCCTAGTTAACTACTAGTTTCCCATGTTTCTCTCTGGAGCTAATTATCACTATCGTGGATTATACGGAAAAAGCATTTACATGTTTTGCAGGGATGGATCACTGAGATGTAGCTTGGGGTCCTGAATTGAATGAATTATATATATATATATATATATATCTGTGTGTGTGTGTGTTAAATGTTTGGAGGGCAGACAAAATTTTAAAATGGCAGTCTCTGTTTTGTTGTCCATGATCTCCTCCTGCAAATAAAAGAGTTAGTTTTATTTTATTTTATATTTTGGGAAGAAAAGAGGGGGGAAGGAGGGGAGAGGAGGGGAGGGGAGGGTTTGTGTCTGCCCCTGATAGTATGAGCTTTACATGTTTTTGTGTGACTCTGAACTGAGCTTTGCCCTGAAGTGGCTGTGGCCGTTTTGATTGAGATAGTTGGTTTTCTACTGTTTAATGTCTGACAGAAGGTTCTGTTTTCATTTTTTGGTCCTTTTTTTGGGTGGGGGGTGTTGGTTTTCTGCATTTTTACAGGCCAGATACACAGCGCATATTTGTGGATATTGGACTAGGATTCCACGTGGAGTTCACCTGGTCTGAGGCTTTAAATTTTATATCACAAAGGGAAGAAAGGTTGGCAAGGTATACATTATTTCTGTCATAATAAATTATGTGTCATTAGTATTTTGTTTACTCTTATATAGTATTTATGTGTTTCATTGTTACTCTTTCTCATAGGATAACTAATTTTAGAAGTGACTTATCCCCAAAAAAAAAAAAAAAATGGAAGTGATTCATTCACTGCTGGAAATCTATTCGGCTAAAGTATATCATTTCCTACTATAAGTAACAGTTTAAACCTACTATTTTAATGCTCTTCTCAAAGCATGTTTTTCTATTTTGGTTATGGAAAATTTCTTTCTAGTTTCCTTAACCACTACCAAGTTTGATCCTAACACATGCTGCTGAAAAGTTACTGAATGCTTTTTGAAGATGTGAAATCTTGCACAGGTTGCTAATCTGAATATAAAAACCATTTCAATCATCAGTAGAATGTGATATTTAAAGTCTTCACCAATACCAGTTGTCTGTACTTATCCAAATATCACCATGTCATTAATTACACCAGCTTCTCCTTTCCTGTCTGTTCATCTGCCTCGACATGTGTGTTTTTTTTAATAGCTTGGTAGGTATATTTAAGCTTCTCTATTATTTTGAGTAAAAAACTTAATGCAATACTTGATTCTACTATGCAGGCAAATAGAGGAATATACTCGACTAATTGCATCTATTAAAGCCCAGATAAAGCTGGTATGTTTTCTTCATATTTGCTTTTTTTCTTCTAATAATTCTTGACGAGTTGGAATGCTGCTTAAGGATCTTCCTGTCAGTCCTTAAGCCAGGACATTTTTCTTCTGTGTTCCCTCTCTGTCCTATAAACTATAAATAAAGAGGGTGCAGTGTTGTTCAATTTTTATTTTATTTTTTTAATTTTTACAAGAAGTAAGAGAAGGGGATTCAACTCCTGGTTTTTCTTATAAATGAGATAGGCAATGCCACTGAGTTACAAAGCTCTTGGCGTTTTTTCAAATTTTGTTAGGTACAAATAGAAGATAACAAATATAGAAGTCAAGATAGAATTTTAAGATAAAACGTGAACCAAGGATAAAGGTGTTAATGATTTTTTGAATTTAGATTCTTTATGATGAAGACACATTTATGATGACAAGTTCACTTCTTTCGTTTCAAATGTATGAACAAGTCTCGTCTTTTCATTTTTCTGGGCTCTAAAAACAGATTTTCTCATTTTATTGCATCCAGGTTTATGAAGGGATTCGGGAGTTGCTTCAACTTCCAGCAGAGAGATCTGTACAAGGTCCTGTATTTTAACATTCGACTTACATGACTTGCACTGCCTTAAAGAAGAAAGGAAAAAATTAAAGAAACTGAAAACCAAGATTTTTGGCAATGCAAAATATTACTCTGCAGTTTACACGCTTCTTTTTTGGCACCACTGGAAGTCTGGAACCTTTGTTTTTTGGTATTGACAACTCTTAAACAAACTATATATATATATATATATATATATATAGTTCTTCTAGGATTACACAATTAGCCTCAACTTTTGTTATAACTTGCTGAGGTGGTCAATTATGATTGGTGAATAATCACTCACATATACATACCCATAACTTTTTTTTCTCTACGACTCACAGTCAACCACATCCAAGTTTTGGCACAAAAGCTGTGTCAATATAGGGAATAAAACTGTTTTAAAACCTCTTTGGGTATTCACGTGCATGTTATTCTTCCTTCCATCAAATTTAAATTTTGAAATACGGCTTGGAAGAATTTCTTATCTTTAAAGCGATAGGTCACAAGTTCGAGAGTCATGGGAATCAGCCTATCTGAAAAAATTGGGGGTGTGTGGGGGATAATTTGATAGTCAAAATAATAGGAAAGGTGGATTTGAACCCTATTCTCCTAATAAAAGAGATGGGGTTATGATATTGAATTACAAAGTTTTTGGCAAAGACGGAAATTAGTTGAAATACACATTAAATAGGAAGGAGGTACGAACTGATCTTTCCAAGCCCAATGGGAAGCAATGCCAAGCAAGATGAATATTTTGGTGTGCCAACCCAATCTTGACAAGTCTAAAATGAGAGGAAATTTATAATAGCAAGCCCAAGTTGAATTTGGCCCATCTTTATTAAATGTGTGGGAACTCATAAAATAAAATTTTCCTTGTACCAGAGTTGATGGAAAAAGCTATCATTAGAAGACTTTTCTTCTTGGAGCTGCCTTAGAATTCGATTTTCCAGCGTGTTAGACCTACACGAAACCTATTCTAAAAAATTTCCAATAATAATTTTGGTAATGTGCTTGATCTTAGAAATTTAATCACTCGCTGTTCCATAATTTCACATTCTCTTTATAGTTAACCATATTTTTTTGTTGACATCGGACAAGAGAGAGTGGATTGGCATTGAGATGAATTTGTTTGTGGTAGGAATGTCCATAGGTCAAATTGAGTGGGGTTTGTGCTCAACCCGTACCCATCCCAGTCAGATTGAGGGGGAGAAAATTCAACCCGTCATCAACAGATAAGAAACGACAGTTTGATCGGATTAGGCTTTTCACGGGTGGTAGTTGGATAGGTACCACTTGGATTGGTCGACACCAGCTAAAGGTAAGGAGGGGGAAAAATGCTCAAAATTGCATAGATTAAGTGGAGATCTTACTAGATTTAGTAAGATCTTGCTAGATCCAGTGGAGATTGTTAGGAATTTAACCTAATTCTAGAACCTATGAGAAATGAACATGTAGAAAGATGTGTAAACAACAATCACGACACAAAGATTTATGTGATTTGACAATATGCCTACATTCACGAAGTTGCAACGATTTTCTCTGTCAAGGAGAATAATATAAGGGCGACAGTACAATAAAATTGATACACTAAACTCTAATTTTGAAGCGACAAATATATACTCAACAGGGCCAAAGCTTTTTTGATGAGATCTTGTTAGATCTTGTTGAGATCTCGTCAGATATGGTAAAAATATCGTTGGATTTGGTAGATCTCTACCATATTTGGCTTCCTTTGTTTGTCGAATTTGGTAAGTCAAATTTTGAAGGAGGAAACCTACCACTCGATCTACCACTCAAATTTTTATGATGGACCCGTCATTGACCATAACAGTAACTAGTTTGGTCGATTTTTAATTTTGGATCCAATCAAATCCCTCAAGTGGGTTGGGTGGGTTTGATTGGTCTATGGACAACCTTGGTTTGCGGGCAAAAATCAGGAAGCAAGATAATGACTTGGATGTGTGTTTTGAAATAATTTATGCACTTTATTGAAATACAAGATTGTCCCCCTCCTCCTCCTCCTCCCTCCCCTTCTCCCCACCCCCCCCCCCCCCCCCCCCCAAAAAAAAAGAAGAAGAAGCTCTTGATTCTCTAAAAGACACCCGTTAACAAAAGCTTGTTATGTAATAACTTATTCACATACCAATTACAAGGATAAATTATATGTAACAAGAGTATTGATAAGATAGTTTTCATGTTATTTTCTTTAAAAATCTCTGAAATTCTAATATTGGACAGAAAAAGATATATAGAAGTAAGATTTTAATTGGAAAATAGAAAATCATTTAAACATAAATGATTGAATATAAGGAGAATGTAGCACCAACTAGGGTTGTCCTTGCCTGGTAAAAAGAGAGAAAAATAGAATTGATAGCCACTTGATTTTATTTTTTATTTTTATTTTTTGGGTTGTCCTTGCTAGGTAACTTCCATTAAAGAAGGGAGAAAAAAAGAAAAGAAGTACAAGAGGCCCTCCCTTGATCAACATCCATTTTAACTACAAGATCACAGTTCAAAAGCCCATTGGTATTGTGTACAATTGCACCAATGTTTCTTGTTGTTATATACTTGTGGGGGGGAGGAGGGGGGGGGGGGGGGGGGGGGGGGGGGTTGGGGTTTGTTGGGAATAGAAAATAATTTAAAGCACAATGGGATGAATATATGGAAAATGTAGAGACAACCAAGAGAAACAAACAATGAAAAAGTACCAAGGAAAAATTAAAAAAAGAAGAAGTGAGAGCCCATTGTTAGGTTACTTCCATTAAGAAGAAACAAGAAAAGTACAAGACCCATCGCCCCCCCAATTGATGTACATAAGCACTTAGTACATACACAAACTAAAATGATTGCTGGCGATGGGACCAAAGCATCAGATCGTAGTTCAAAGGCTACTGGTAATGTGTACAATTGTACCAATGTTTCCAGTTGTTATTTTAGTACTTGTAGGCCAACCATGCAAAAGTTGGTCCTATCATTCAGCTTTTTTTTTTTTTTTTTTTTTTTTTTCTTCTTCTTTTTTAATATTCTCTAGGTTAAAATACATATTTGGTTCCTAAAATTTGGGATGGAATATATATTTTAATCTCTAAAGTTTGAAAAGTCTCTTTTAGGTATTAACAAAATTGTAAACTTATCCAATTAATCATTTTATAATCTTGTTATAATTTTTTATTACTTAACAAAATTCGACAAAGTTGGTATGTTTACAACTTTTTAATCTTATTTTTTTTATTAGAAACTAAAATAGACTTCGACTCAAATTTTAGGTGTGTACTGTAATTTAATGGATTCTTTGTACTTAGCAAGAGCCAAGGACCCAAAAAAAGGTTTATTACTTGTCTTTTTCATTCCTTTTAACTACATCTCCTGCACATTGGTCCAAACCATTTGATGAGAAATTAAAAGAGGAAAAAGAGCAACCCTTGATGGGACTTAGGCATATATATATATATATATATATATCTTTGCTTGTGTTTTGTGACCTTGTGCGACTGTCTTTTAACTACATCTCCTGCACATTGGTCCAAACCATTTGATGAGAAATTAAAAGAGGAAAAAGAGCAACCCTTGATGGGACTTAGGCATATATATATATATATATATATATCTTTGCTTGTGTTTTGTGACCTTGTGCGACTGTGTCTGTGTGTCTTTTTTCCAACAGTAGATAGAATTGTCTTTAACCCTTTATTCCAATAATTTTACAAGTACCACATTCACAGTGAGTTTAATTTCATATCACGAAGGATAATTAAGTTAAACCAATGATAATATAAAAAATAGTCATTAACAATTCATATTTAGTGTTTCTACATTCTATAATGGAAGAAACTAAAGATCCGTTTGGATACCATTTATTTTACTGAAAACTGAAAACTGAAAACAATAAAAATAATAATAAAAAGGTTACTGTTTACGAGCGAGTTACTGTTCATTTGCCTAAATGCATTGTTCATGTCCCATGAATAGTGCAAGAGGCGCTGGATTAAAAAAAAAAAACGCAAACGCAGGAAGATAATCTGAATCCAAACGTATACTAAATCAAATGCTTATTTATTTATTTATATATTTCAAGTGAATAAAAAGGAGTTGAAGTCTCAATGTCTCTATTGTAAACACAAAGTATTTTAATAGTCTTCATTCATACAAACATTAAAGGATCAATGACTACTAGTGTTCTTCTTATTGCTTCTTTTTATTTTTAAAGAATTCATTGTTCATGTTGATAGTATAATCTGTTTTTCAAATAAAATTTTCACCTTGAATATAAAAAAGATTTCTATTTTGAAAAAAGAAAGAAAGAAGAAGGTGGCATGATTGTATGAATGAAGATTATTGTAATATTCTTTTGAAACCACTTCTCACTTATTAATGGGACCTATTGAAAAACATTTACAAGACTCAATTTAGCTGTGTTTATGATGAAGCCAACCGATGTGTTGATACATTGGTTAAAGTTACCAAACATGGCACTTATCTTCTATTTCTATTGTTTTGTTTTTATTACTCATTGGTTGGGGTGGAGGACCTATTGGCCCTTGATAGAGCAGCAAATATTTGTAATAGACTCATTTTTATGCATTTTTCACCCAAAAAAAAAAAAAAAATTAGTGCTGTATTCATTGTTGGCTCACAAACCAAATGGTATCAAAATGAAACAAAAAAACACATAGACACACGCAAAGAATCTTCTTGCTTTCTCTTCTTTAATAATGAACCAAATAGAATCAAAGTACCTGCAGTGTAAAACCAAGCTAAACCAACCAACAATATATACACAGAACAATATCACATAACATCTGAGACTGAGAGGAACCCAGATAGATTTAGATACTACTATATTGTCACTTCAATTCACTATAGGTCTATCAGTCTATGTTGTGAAGATGGGACATCACTTGAACTTAATCTAAATATATTGCTCAGTACACTATGCTTCTGTACTAAGCCTACTTATATTTTTTAACGGTATCTAAAAACGTAAAAGATACTGTAAAATCACACTGGAAAAGAGAGATTTTTCCTGACAAAAAAAATATTTTTTTTGGGTAGATATTGGATTGGATTGATTGGACCATAGATGCTACAATGAAAACATAAATCTTTGTGTGTTGTGTTTGATGGATAGGCCGTTGCTACATAGGATTGTGATGTAACGGGGCTTAGAGAGCAGAGGAGCATCTCAGTATGAGCTTCAATCACCGACAAGAGGAATCCTGGTTTATGTAATTTCATTCTCTTATTAAGATAATGCCTTGATTCTTGTGTACTTTGTCTAAGTAATAACAATGCACAAAACTGGTGTGTCTTCTCAGACGCCTATAATTGTACGAGAACAGTTATTTATCACGGCTTTTGTGGCAACGAAAGTGGTAAACAAGTTCTTTTACGTGGAACTCTCTTTATTTAACTTGTAGAACGGTATGGTTTTGATTTTGATGTGAGTTTACATATAAAAACAACATCATCTGCAATTAATGTTTCATTTATTTCGCTGCAAATTGTTTGTTTTATTGTTATGCACTTTTACTTGTTTCATTGTAAAATTTGGTAAAATTTGAAAATAAATTTGGTAAAACATTTTACAAAATCAAGCGGCTCTCCTCCTATTTAGTGGTTGAGTCACCCATTATTTTAAAAGTTTAAATTATTGTGATATGGTAAATTTATCTATATATATATAAAACCGAAGCTTTTGAAGCTCTCACAATTTTCCACATCATCACTATTTTCTTTTTATTTTTATTTTTGATTCTTTTTATTTTAGGTTTTATATCTTATAACAATAAAATTAAAAAACGTATTCAAACTTGGAGGCCTATTTAAGGGCTTCATAAAACTTGATGGATAAGAAAATATATTCTAAAATAAGCCCTAATTAATACCTAACCATAATAGGAACCAAATTTGACCTAAAAAACATTAAAAGAGCCTAAAAACAAGGAAATAAATCACCTAGACCTAAAATAACGTTTTTTGCATAAAAATACCAAAATCTCTTCTCTCCTTAAAACCCTAACAATTACCATCTCAAAACCCTAAACTCAACTTCACTTTAAGATTAAAAAAATAAGAAGGAGAGAGACTCACGTAAAAAAAAAAAAAAAAAAAAAAAAAAAAACATAGGTTTTGTCTTTTTTTTATTTGCTTTCATATGTGCCTAAAATTTTCATTCTATCTTATTGTTTTATTATGTTTAGAATTGATTTTCTTATAAGTATTTGGGTTAATCTCTATATTTTGATAGTGTTTTTATGGGTTTAGTTTTTGAGTTGAAATTCTAATAATTATTTTATATTGTACATGGCAGATGAAGCATCTCTATTTTTTGAAGAAAAATCAAAATTGCAACCTATGTCTTCCAGCCCAAGGTGTGGTAAATTTTTATATGTTCTTACTTTATTGAGAATTTTTATTTGGGTTCATGTGATTTTTTGTTTTTTTATTAAAGTTTTGATTTTTGGTTGATTAATTATTTGTTTGGATTAATTTCAATTAATTATTTGTTTGGATTCAACGTAAAAGATAATGGAATTACGTGTTATAAATTTGATAATGTTCCATGTTTTGAATTGTTTATATTATTTAAACTCCTGGTAGGACTCTCTCTTCTCTCCTTAAAACCCTAGCAATTACCATCTCAAAACCCTAAACTTAACTTCACTTTAAAATTAAAAAAATAAGAAGGAGAGAGACTCAACTAAAAAAAAAAAAAAAATGTAGGTTTTGTCTTTTTTATTTGCTTTCATATATGCTTGAAATTTTCATTATATCTTATTGTTTTGTTATGTTTAGAATTTATTTTCTATTAACATTTTATAAAAATCTTTCTTACAACCCAATAACATTCTACGTTAGACAACACTTCTAAACTAATGAAAAGCATAGAAGTTAAATATTTATTCCCATCGTATTTTATTTAATTAAGACAGATCCATTTTTTTTTAAACACTAACTAGCAAAATGTCTATAATATGCATATTATTAACCCAATTTTCTATTTCTAAATTTTTTAGATTTTATTATATCAATCTTTTTTTCTTTTAAATTCTTGGTGGGCAAATCAGTCTCTCACTAATTCTTTTAACTTAACATGATGTTGGTTAATTGTCCTTTTATTTAACTATCCCGTGCATCGCACGGGTTAGCGACTAGTTTATTTAATCACACAATTCTAACAACACTCTTTATGTGTGGACCGAAACTACCTTTTAATAGGTGAGCGAGGTTCGTGGTGCGGTACGGTGCAGTTTTATGTTATTTTTAGCTAAAATCATAATCGCACCGCACTTCAATTTTGCAGTCACATGTGCGGTGTGGTGTGATACGGTTTAGAGTTTAACCAAAACTATAACCGTATTACACCTTATTTTTGCGATCACATGTGCTGTGCGATGTATAGATGCAGTTTGAATGGTTTGAAGTCAGTATATTTTTCAAATTTTGGGTTTTTCCTGCGTAACTCAAAACTGATTTTTCCCTTTGTTTTGAATCAAGTTTTAAACTATTAAGCTAGTTTTTCTTTATTTTTGAGCTGACTTTCCTAATCAACACTTGCTAGGTTGGTTTGGACTAGCCTAAAACTTTGTTTTCTAGATCTATAATACACCTGGTATATAACAAAAATTGAACATTTGCTAGGTTGGTCTGAACAAATGGCCCTGAGGGCTAAGACGCTAAAACAGAGTGAGAGAGTGATATGCTTTATTTTAGAAGTTGATACAGTGAGTTAGGCAACTAGCTACTAGGGTATCAAACTATTAATAATGTGTGTGTGTGTGTGTATGTGTGTGTGTGTTTTTTTTTTTTGGGCTGAATAAATACTTTATTGATAGTCATTAGAGTACAAAAGAAGGGAGGGCCTGGAACCATCTCTCTCCACAGCCCGAACAACCAGGAGAGGGACACTAGGGATGGGTACTGGCCATACCCAATTTACAAAAGCAGCCCACTGAGCTAAAAGATGGGTTGGAGCATTGCCCTCTTTGTACATAAAAGAAAAAGAAAAAGAAAACCCATCAAAACACTTGACATGATCCAAAATATCGGCAACCACCTCTGCAATACTCCAATGAGGCTTCATATTTGTATTTCTCAATGGATCTATCACATTCCAAGTATCCCCTTCGACAATAATTTTTAAGAATCCTTTATCAATGGCTTTCTTGATGACACAAAGTGCTGCCTTTGCTTCACCCACCAGAGGACTACCCAGTCCAACTTTTTTAACCCAAACAAAAATCAAATTGCCTTTATCATCTCTGCCCACAATAGCTAGAGAAGTTTTCTCTTTTCTTAGAGCATTCGTATCCGGAATCTTCAAACTATTCAATTTTACCATCTCAAAACCTACTTTATCATTTATACCATATCATTTTACAACACTCCCAACATCCCAACTTTTATTTTTCTATTCAACTCATTAAAATGGTATAACTACCCAATAAAATAATACTAATCCAATCTCTCTCCCACCCTTCTTCTCCATTAGTGTTTATCTCTTTCTCACTGTCTCTCTCTTTCAGCTACCCATCACCACCCCCTCTACCACAAGAATCCCCCCACCACCACCATGAAAAAACCCATCAAATACAAATCCACCATTAGATACAAACCCACCGACCTAGACCACCCTATCAGATACAAACTCCCACCAATACAAACCCACCGATATATATTCATGTTTTTGAGCAGATTATATATAACTGCTGGATTTATCAAAAAAAAAAAGAAAGAAAAGAAACCCACCAATACAAACCCATATGATACAACCTCACCGATACAAACCCATCAGATTAACCCACCATCACAAACCACCCTAAACCCACTGACATCGATCCAGACCCATGCTGCCACCATCGAGACCACCCCACATCGCTGCCATCGATCACTGACCCAGACCCATCTCGACATCGATCACCGGCCTAGCGACCAAGCTTTGGTGGCATGCTTTGAACGAGAGAGAATCAGAGAGGGAGTGAGAACTGAGATGAAGAAAGAGAGAATCAGAGGAAAAAAAAAGGAAGAAGATAATTGAGTGGCTGAGAGAGAGAGAAAAAATAATATAATACTTATGCAAGATGCTACAGTACTGTCATAAAAGTAAGATGGTACTGTAGCCGTATTGTAAAAATTTTACAAGTTTAGAAGGCCGGATGAAGTGGGTTTTCTGTGCATTGATGGTAAAATACACTAACATATGCCATATACAATTGCCAATGCGAATGCTCTTACAACAGCATCAAAATTTAGCTTAACCCACCCATTTGGGGGAGGCTTCCAGATTGCTTTCCTCATAGGACTATGTAGCTTGTATTTCCAAGCTTGCTCATGTTTTTCATAGGATCTCAATATTTGCCTAGAAAACTCCGAAGGATTGGAACACTTTCCTTCAAATTTAGTTTTGTTCATAGTCATCCAAATTTGGTCACATACTATTACAACATAGAGCTAGAAACACTTTGCTTCAAACTCATCTAGACCGAGGAGGAATTTAGAATTTAGAATTATCTTTATCCAGTCATATATAGAGATGTTACCCATATTCTGAAGATTAAGAGGCCAAGGAGCAATGAACCAGATTTGAGATGCCAATCACACTGAAGGAAAATGTGTTCAAGAGTTTTCGGGGCATTTTTGCACAAAATACAATTAGTGGAAGGAATGGGGAACCTGTTTTTTTATAGCTACACAAGTTGGAAGAATTCCCCATGCTAGTTTTCACAACAAGTGTTTGAGTCTTGCATTTGCTTTGAGCTTCCATCATTCTCTCCAATCATTACTGTTTAGGTTTTAGGGGATTGTGCTATTGACCTTAGAGAATTGTAGGCAGATTTGACTGAAAACTTCCCTGATGAAGAGAGAGACCAGAATACTTAATCTTGGGAGACTTGGTATGATAGATAAATTCCAAGAATTCCGTTAACTGATTTTGGGATAAAAAGTTTAGCTAACTTACCTCTATCCCATTGGCGAGTGTCTTGGTCTATGAGATTGGCCACCAAATGCTCACTTAGAACAACTCCACTCTTTACTTTAGGAGTGAAATCAAGCTCTTCAAGGACACGAGGGTCATCCAATATCCAAGTGTTCCACCCATTCCAAATTTTATGACACAACCCATTTTTACCACATCTCTACAGCCAAAGATACTCTGAAATGACTAAGAGATGGATTTAGGCATTGGCATCTTCATGAAATTCTAACCCTTCACATATTTCTTTTGAAACATCTTTACCCATGGCTTCTTTGCATTGCTAGCCACCTCCCAAGTTAATTTAGCTACAAGAGCTCGATTCATATCTTTTGTTTTCTTTATGCCGAGACCTCTAATGCTTTTGGAGTACGTATAGAATCCCAACTCTTAAGATAGAGCTCACATTTTTTCTCATCACTAAAACCCCACCAAAAATTGCGATTGAGGGAGTCAAGTTTATCACATACCTTTTTGGGGAGGAGTAGAGATGAGGCTTGATAGGCGAGCAAGGCTGCTGCCACTGAGGATATAAGAGTGGTTCTTCTCGCTTGGGAAAGTGTTTTCATTTTCCATCTCTGAAGTATTTGTTTCACCTTTTTTTATAATTTCCTCTGTTGCAGCCTTCTTTTCTCTTCCTGAAGCCATTGGAGGGCCTAGATACTTCTCTTTTTTCTTAGAGAAATTAATACCTATCATATTGGCCAGTTGCCTATTGTATGCTTGAGATATATTTTTGTTGAATATGATTATAGATTTGAAAAAAATTACTTTTTGTCTTGGACCACTTTTCAAAAGTGTCTAGACAAGCTTTGACTTGATTCATATTCTCCATATTTGCTTGGGCAAAGATGAATAAATCATCTGCAAATTGCAAGTGGGTAATGGGGGTCAAGTCTCTCACCAATTTAAACCCATTGATTTTGTTTGAAATGACCTCTCTTTCTATAAGTTTTGATAGAACTTCCTATGCAAGAACAAGAAGGAATGGCAAGAGAGAATCACCTTGTCTTAATCCTCTTTGAGGTTTGAAAAACCCTAAGGGACTACTATTAATTAAGACAGAGATAGAAGCAGTGATAACACATTGCATCACCCATTGAATCCATATCTCAAGAAAGCCAAAATTTGCCGACACCTTCTTAAGAAAGGGCTACTCTATTCTATCATACACCTTCTTCATATCAATTTTAAGTCCCATGTAGCCAGTTTTCCCTTTTTTCTTCTTCATCTTATGTATAATTTCTTGAGCCAAAAATAACTTCTTTATCTCATGTATAATGTGTATTTGATATTATAATAATTTAATACCCCAGCAACTAGCCACTAGGGTTATTAAATTTTTGTTGTTGTTGAAAACTATAGTTATTAAACTATTAATAATATATTTAATATTAAAAAATAAATATATTAATATATAGAAAGGGTGCTGAGCGGTGTGTTTTGTGTGGTTTTCTTATTATGAAATTGCAAACTGCACTGTACCATGCGGTGCGATGCGGTACACTATTACTTATAATGCGGTTATGCCATTTTGTGAGACGTCTTGGTGTGGTTTGTGTGGTTTGGTGAACAATCCATGAGGCCCAACATGTGGGAATTTAAATGGGAGGAAGAGTGGAGGAGACAAGGATCAAACTCAGGATCTCATGCTCTGATACTATGTTAAACTAGCCGCAAACCCACGTGATGCATGAGAATATAAATATTATGTAATGAGATGTAATATATCATTCTTTTTTTTGGGGATAAAGTTTAGTTACAAAATTGATTGTAGTTTTAGGTTACAACCTTACTCAATAAAATAAACATTACTACATATTTTGAAAATCTAACCGTTTAATTGCATGTTCTTTACATTCTTCATACACATATCAAATTTTGTGTCAATCAGATATTATTTACAATATGATCTATAAACTTATATTTTATGCATAATTTTAAACTACAAAAACTTACAATTTAAACAATTTATTGATGATATAGTTATTGATTTTTAATTTTCTAGAAATTTTGCAAGCATGAAGGATATAAAAAGAAGATGTAATCCAATGGTTGATTTGGCAAAATTCACCTCCAATAAAAAAAAATTGAATAAGGTTGTAGCCTTAAGCTACAACTAATTTTGTAGCTAAACTTTGTCCTTTCTTTTTGTTTGATTAATATTTTTTCTAGGTGAACCGTATTTTTCTAACTTTTGTTTTAGTGTATTATATTTGCCTAATATACAACTAAACTTCATAAGTGTCAAATTTATTATTTAAAATTTTCATTTGTTAAGGAATAAGAAAATTATCATAATAATCAAAACTCATCACAAAATTATAATGTTATCTAAACCAAAATTAAAATAAAACCAAAAGAATAAAAAATAGACTTTATAATTAGTGGGAAATTGGGCACATTCAAATTCATAGCTATGTAGATTATGTTTTGATATAAACTCAAATTCCTATTTCAAAAAAAAAAAAAAAAAACTAATTAACCCAACCCAAAATTCAACCAAAGCTATAAAAAGAAGAAAAAAGGAGACTTTCTGATGGGAAATTAAAAAAACACAATACCAAAACACATATTAAAAAAAAAAAAAAAAGAACTATGAACCTTAATTAGAGTTATAAGAAAGAACAAAAATCCACTAAAAGAAAGTAGAGAGAGAGAGAGAGTACTCATCATTTTTGTGTGAAATAAAGTGGACTGAATGAGAAAAATGATATCAAATTTATACAAAATAAAATGGAGAAAAGAATAGTCAAAATATAAGAAAGGAAAAAAGATGAAGGAAGTGTTGGAAAAAGTGTAATAGCAAGTGTAAACTAATAAGGAAAAGAAGAGTTTTTTTTTATTTATTTATTTTTTATATTATAAGAATAGGGAGAAGAAAAGTTTAAAAAGAGAAAAAAAAAAGCATAGAAAATTAGTGGATGATATGGCCACTGATGTGGCTTAATAAGTGCGTAACTACAATAAATGTTATACTTCAGCTTTTAGATATATATAGATTATCGATTGTTCCAAAAGTTTAAACTATTGAGATATGATAAATTTAATCATTTAATTACATAATCCTAACAGAATTAATGCTATGGTGGTTGGAGCTGCTGCTCCAATGGCTAAAGGATCCATAGGTGGCCGTGAAGAAAAAATTTTGGTGGTTTGTGCTTGAAAAATTTCATGTCACAACAAACACCTAAAAACATTTTCACTTATAATATTTTACATTTGAAAACATTTTACAGCAAAATAAACCAAGCGTAAATATTATATTTAAAATTTTGAGAAGTTTGTGTGTTATGGAAAAGCAAGGAAGGGTTTGTGTATTTTTCTCTAATAAATATTTCTTCTTCCAATAGTTTGATGGGAAATAATAAGAATAGATTTACTTTTTTTTAGAGCATTCCCATCTAGAAATGTAAAAAAAAAAAAAAAAAAATGCATGTTACATCTCCATAAAACTACTTTATCTATTTTAAATTCACATTTTAATAAATAATACACACATTACACATTACATCTCATATTCTATTCTCTTATCACTCTACTTAAATATTTTTCTTTATTCTATATATTCTTTTGTGGAGAGAGAGAATACAATATGAGATTAAAATAATAGGAGTGGAACAAAATAATGCTGCTTTAAGGAGTAAAGCTTGCTACAGTCAGATATATTATATATTTAGATCTCACTGCAGCAGAACGTAAAAATATGAACATGAATAGTTCCCAATGTGGGGCTATTTTTAAGCTTTTGGTGATAGCGTAGAAGGCAAAATAGACAAAAACTAAAAGTAAAACCCCGGATGGAATGCTCTTAATATATATAAGGATTTACTAATGTGTGCCCTTAGGACATATATTAATAATCAATTATAAGAAATTTTTTATGAAAAAATAAAAAATAATTCAATATTTTGACAGTTTTTTCAATTTCCTATAAATTTTTTTTCCCAAAATGGATAGTTAGAACTTAGTAAATATCTATGAATGGTGATGGCTAAATCATCACACTAATAAGTGATGGCTAAATTATTTATCATAATCAATTATGTGAGAGGAAAAAATAACAAGTTAAATTTACTTTAAAATATTGAAAAAGTCATTGTTAAAGCTGGGGTTATTGACTGAACTTTTCAAAATGTCATAAGTTTTCTACATTTATATTATATAAAATTTTCAAAATCTATATTTTATACCTATAATCTTGAAATATTAAATTATAAAAAGTCTCTATATATTAACCATTCATTTTGCAAATACTTGTATGGAGATTAAAAAAAGCTATCAAAACCGTTAATCAATTTTTTTCTATAAAAAATTTCTTAAATTAGTTTACTAATTTATGTCACATGTTAGTAAAACTCAATTATAAATAATTTATTTTTCTAATTTATCCCTCACTGGCACTGCTAAATTTATCCAAAAAAAAAAAAAAAAACTCCTACTGGGTGTCAGGGGTGCATGTAAGACAACATTAACTTATTAATTGGAGTTCCTTAATTCTTATGGGTCCCCAAGCACTTGATGTCGAAGGCCACGTTTATTTCCCAGTCTTTCTGTCCCTCCCGTGGCCTTTGCAGTACTTAAAGTTGTCTCTGAGAATCACAGATAAAAGCAAGAGAGAGAGGCTCCCTTCTTCTTAAATGGTGGTACCAGTCCACAGAGAGAGAGAGAGAGAGCTGAAGAGACAAAAGGGGGAGTTGAAAGTGAAACTTCAGTGGGTTTTTCTTCAGAAACCCCATCTCTAATTTTTCTTGGCCTTCCTGTTGTTCCTTTACTGTGTCCATATGTATATATTAAATTTTTTTTTTTAACATATTGTTTGTTTGTTCAATTGGATTGGTACTACTGGCTACTCTGCCAATATTTGCTTCAGTTTGTTTTTGTGTATAACACTGACATCCATTGTGTGTCTGTGTCCCCACCAAAATGCCTTTGAACTTTTTATATCTTTTAAAGCTTTCCTCTTTCTCTCTGCACAAACCTTTCTGCCATACTATAGAGTGTTTGCATGCATGGGTGATACGAATAATAGACTGACACTGGTGTAATAAATATGTGGCCAGCTTTTAACCCTTTTGCTCTGAATGTGCCTATCTTCATTCCAAACTCACTCATCACTGCCATATTAATTGCCCTTTGCATCCTACGATCCTAGTATCCAATCTCTTATCTTGGTTCTTCACCCTAGCTCTAGCTAGGTTAGCTTCAATCCAGACTCACACCTACATGTGTGTGAGAGAGAATATACATATATTATATGAATACTGTACATATAATGCAT
The DNA here is from genome assembly GCA_023736055.1 of Quercus glauca. Lineage (NCBI taxonomy): Eukaryota > Viridiplantae > Streptophyta > Magnoliopsida > Fagales > Fagaceae > Quercus > Quercus glauca. Next base: position 33,441 of record CM043317.1, on the reverse strand, counting down.
GGCATATTTTCCATTAGATTACATACCCTTCAAGCTACAATAATGTTAGATACATTTATTATCCCCCCTAGAGTATTATAAAACAATTTAAAATGTGCAGTAGCCAGTAAGTACTTTATAAGCCTAATACGTGTACTATAAGATATATATTTATTGAAAGATAATGATAAAAAGATTTGATATTTTTTACATTGTGTTTGAATTTGGTAAGAGAGTATAATTAAGTGTGTGGGTTTAATAGTTAGTTAGTTTCTAAAAAAAAAATATTTAGATAAGTATATAAATAAATAATAATACAAAAGCTAAGTATCTTTATTTAAATTATAAGGTTTAAATTGTAAGAACAAAAACTTTTTTTGTTTTCCATTATTCCTTGAGGTAAATGTTAGGATAAGTTCATTATATTTTATGAATGTATAATTAATTCAAGTAATAGATATGTAGAACTTATCACTAATAAAATTATGGCTCTATTTAAATAAATATAACTAGCCTTATACTTTCTTATATAAATTATTTTCTTTAAAAACAATTTATTTATAGATATCTAAGAATTTTAAATTAGGTTTAGGGTGTTATAAATCTAGTTGCTTTGTCATTATATATATATATATATTAAGATTTTAAAAAAAAACTTATATATATTTCAGGATTTTTTAATATAAAAAAAGCATTATATACACATTCAAGATTTTTAAAAAATATTGGGGGGACCATGACCCCCCTAGCCCCTTTGATCCTCCTCCATCACTGTCGTCCCTCACCCGTCCAATTTGCTTATAGAATAAATTTTGATTGGTGCAATATCATTTCTACATGAATCCCTCCATCTCCCTCCGATTAGTTGATAGAATAAGTTCTAACTGGTACAATATCATTTTTACATGAATCTATTATTGATATCATTCTTACCAAACACTAAAAAATAAATTTATAAAATATCATCTCAAAATTTTATAAAAGAAAAAGGTTCATGAAACTTTTTGTATCCCTAAGTTATTGAGGATCCGATATCCCTTATTTCTTTGGTGTTTTATGTGACTAATCACATGGGAATATGCAATTAAATATACTTTTAGTCATTTCATTAATTTATTGTTAAAAAAAATTACATATATGGCTATGGCAATATGGCATTAGACTATTGACGTGACTCATTAAAAAAAAAAGATCCATTGCAAAAACTATTACTTTTTAAATTTAAGAGCCGAAAATCGAACTTGGACCAAATTACAAGGACAAAAAAAGTATTATAGCTATTAGAGTTTATTTCCTTTTTAGGTAAAAGAGCTTGGTATTTCAAATAGTAGCTAAGCACTGATAATACTCAAGTATTCATTGACTATGACTTTGTATTTGTAGTTTGGAGGTATTCATAGACAAATACAACTATTTTAGGGTCAAATCTGTGAACCTTGCTTCACGAATATTATTTAGGCAAATGTTACTTTAGGCTGTTTGATGCCTTGGTTTGCTCTTAGTGTTGTATGTTTTGAGCTCTAGTCAACAGCATATTCATGAGGCTTGTCACTTTGTCTTGCTATGCTTATGTCAAAAGAGAGGGATGGATTCAATGTAAGCTTGCTATGCTTATGTCAAAAGAGGGATGGATTCAATGCAATAATGAAAGAGAACTAGAGAAGCAAATGCTTGGGGGGGGCCCAAGGGTACTAATATGCTAGATTCTAATGTTGTTCAAACTAGTAATCCTTTGTCACTAACAGTAAAAATCCATTATAAAATTTCTTAATTTTGCTTTTTACCAAAAGGAAAAGTTAACAAGTGCTCTTAGGACATTAGTTTAGGTCATATTTTTAGAAATAATTTATAGAAAAAGAAAAAAAATGATCAATTTTTTTGACAAATTTTTATATTTTCTATAAAAGTGGTATTTAACTTAAAATAGTTCATTAACAAACGTCCTAAGGACACCTGTTAGCCAGCCCTTTATTCAAAACTTATTTACTTTTTTGCTTAAAGTTGATACAATATAATGGTAGTTAAAGAAACTACGGCTTAAGAAAATTATACATAAAAAAGTAAACTAAAAAGCTAACTGATAAAAGCCAGTCCAAACTCACAATTAAAGTGAGAAAATCTACGAGTGAAAAATCCGTCCGTTTAAAAAAAAAAAAAATCTAGGAAGGTTTTAGAGCTCCATTTAAACTAATTAATATTACTTCTTTTAATTTTTTTTTTTTTTTTTAGAGAGTTTTAACTTATGGTATTCGCTTCTGATAGTAGCTCTTTATCATCAGACCAAAACACTGATCAGTTTTTTGTGTAAATGATGATTGAACCCTAGATCTTTTATACAACCATAAGAGATTTTACCAGTTAAGCCAACTGGAACCCACATATTACTTCTTTTAATTTAGGAAAGTCATATGGAAAACTTTTAATAATTTAGGAGGGAAAAAAAGAAAGATAAAAGACCGATCTTCATAAATACATAAGCAATATGTACAAATTGTGCAAGAGGGTGACTTTTCAATTATCTTAGATATTTTTGGTCTATCAATTATGGTATTGGTATATTTTTTTCAATTTTCCATTTGGCAATTAGGGAAATGGCATATTCATTCAGGATTTAGGAGGTTTCTGCAAAGAGTAGATAAATTATAAAAACTTAAAACTCCAAAATTTAACATAGAAGATAATCATGTAAACTATGACATGGTCATTTCCTTGTTAAATATGACAATATTTTAATACAGTTTGGTTCATCTAAGAGGACTAACAAGACAATTTGAAATTTACTCTTGACTTGGCCTACAAGTTAGTCATAAAATTGAGAACTGGCTAGCTTAGGCAATCATATACTAGACTACTACATCTTTGTGGAAATCGATTGTATAGGTCATATAGTTTAGAATTCTGAATGCTAAGAGAGCAAGAAAAATCAGCAGTAGAACATGAGGTTCTTAACATTTTCACTAAGCTTAGGTAATGGGGTTGCTTTTGGAGGGGCAGCTCTGGAGAATGTAGAAGCACTTCTCATGTAAGCTGTGGAGTCTGACCTTTCAAGGTAAAGTCTGCCTCTGTATGCAGCTAGGTGAGCATAGTAAGCTGGAGGAACCAAAGAAACTGGCTTGGTGCACCTCACAAATGTGTAGCAAAGATTATAAACCAGCTTTTGTAGTTCATCAGAAGTGAATTGGTTTTCATCCCATAAGATATGGTAGTGAGTTGGCCTGCTTGTTCCTTTCACACCCCAATGGCTACAAAGATAGAAATCAAATTCCTTTGGATGAGAAACGACAGTATCAACCACTGTCCCTGGAGGAATATTTTCATCCAAACACTGGTTTTGAGTAGAAGATGGATCAGTTTCAAAAGGAAATAGCCTTGTGTGATGCCTCTTCTGGACTACTGCAAAAGTAATGAGAGGATTATAACCAGGAAATCTAGAACAAGCCACTCTAATGGCTTGCAGCTCCTCTTGTAGCACTTTATAAAATTGGGTTTCGCTTACTCCATCTCTGAAGAAAATTATTCTTTGGGGGAGTTTGTTTACTTCCTGGTAAAAATCATCAAGTAATTCCCAGACCATTACACCAAGTTCCTGGATTATTTCTTGTCTGTGTGTTTGGGACCTCATTCTTGAAACATACTTGTTTGCTGCTGGCCAATTCATGCTACCAACCACAGCAGCAACAGATGGGCTATAATCATCAAGTGGGTGAGGGTGTGTCACATCAGCACCCATAAAAATCACAGGCTCATCAGACCGGAAGAGACGTGGGATTTGAGAGGGTAATGAATTGTACAAGGCAACAGTGCATCCACCAACTTTGGCATTGATCTTGAGAGCCAAATTTGCCAGAAATTGAGAAGTCAATCTGCTGAGGTTTGGATATAAGCAGCACTGGCTTACAACCCCAATGCTCGTCTCCGCAATTCTCTTCAAATCTGCATAACCTTTGTGTTTTCTCTCCATTACACAAATAAGCAACTGAAGATTGTTTGATGCTGCTCTTTGTAATTTCTTAAGTTTCGATTCCAAAAGAGACACTTTGTTAAGCACTTGGGTTGATTCAAATTGGGGGCTAACAACTGTATTTTTGTTAAGAAAGATGCCTAGTTGTTCACACCTCTGTGATAGCTGGTTAATAAATTTTGGAATGTATGACTTTTGATCAGAGGTGCCACCAAAACTTATCAGTGCCCACCTTTCAATCTTAGTTCCTTCAAGAACATGGCTGTCAAGAAGGTTCCACTGTCGGTCATGACGGGAAGGAACCAAGTCTCTCACATGGCCACCATCACCAAGCTTTAGTTTAGGAGGTTGAAGAATTCTTCCATTTAATCGGGTCATTTCTACCGAAACATTGAGGTTGAACTCTCTGCCTTGTGTGCCACTGTGAAGATAGAAAAGAATTTAAATGCTTAGTTACAATCATAGCCAATTCAAGAAAGTTCTAACAGTAGAAAAAAACTTAGAACTAATAAACCTTCTAGAGAATTTAAGATTAAATTTCTTCACTAGCAAAGCTTCAAAAAAATTACCTTGTTGGCCCAACAGGTCCTCTCATGACTTCATCTATAATTTCTTTTCTCTGTCTAGGTCGTTGGCATCCCATCTTAAGTATTCTTGCAGTCTGATCATCTGAAAGCTTCCCAAGAAACTTCTGGCCTTCACAAATCATACAAAGCTCCATAGGAAGATAACATGGTTTGCTCCTGCTAATTTGCAAGCATGGCAAGTTCCTGAACTGTATATCATAATTATAGTGATCCTTGAAGTAAGTCACCAGCCTGAGATTCTTTCCATCCCTGTCTGCAAACCAAAGATTTTCAGTAGCTTCCTCAGTTAAGCCATAGACCCGATATCTCTGAACAGTTTCTCTGTGGCAAACAAAGATCCTGATGTTCTTCAATGCCTTCTCCACTTCCTTCCTCTCTTCACCAATTAAACCCCTTGTCTTCCTTTGAGAAAGGTCTCGAAGAAATTCAAGCCGCTTCTGCAAATAGGGGATAACTCCAATACTTTCATGGAAAGCTGTCACAGAGAAATCTACATTGAGAGCAAGTCCTTGTTGGGTTGGGCGAAGACTCTGAAAGAACCCTCTCAATCCAACTGCTCCACCTCCAATTGCTTTAGTTCCTCCCATTGAACTTGAATACAGTGACCTCCCAACAGATATACATTTCTCCGTCGGACTTTCCCTTAAAATAATATCCAAAGCATGGAGATAATCTTGAGGAAGAGGGATCCAATCGTCTCCCTCCTTGCTCAAGTAACTACTTAACTCCTTTCCATCAATCTTTGACACGAGTTTGATGTTTATTCGAAATAGCTTATGCTGTTGACGCTTCTCTAGCAAGTTACTAAATTCTCCATTTGGCAAAGTTGACTTACTAGTGGGGATTGGGAGGCTTACATAGAATTCAAGCCTATCATTTTGGAATTCAACCGGGCTGTAAAGATTCTTTCGACCATCATAGGCTGGTAGAGCACCAGAGAGCACAGCTGATTTTTCCTCAACCAATTTTTGTTTGATCATTCGGGCAATTTCTTTTGAGGGATTAGGAGAGATTTCAACATTGTAATGGAAAATTCTTTGTGATGGATCAAATCGAACAAGAAAATGGTTGGCTATGAGAGAGATAACTGGCCCTTCAACACCCCCAGAATCTGGTCTCCTTGCAGCCACTAGTGCTTGTGGAGTCCTTGAACCTATGACCCTTCTTCCATTATCATCTTTGGGGGGTAAACTTTTTGGCCTTTGGACCTCCTCTGGAGCTGATTAAATAAAGGGAGAAAGAGCAAGATAGAGTCAGACCCATTCAACTCAACTAATCATAAAATTTGAGACATTTTAAGCCTACATCGGTTGTATGTAATGGAATACCTTAAACCATTAAAAGAGAAACATTACAGCACTTGAGATTTCAATATCAAAATCAGCACAATATATCATTTTTAGCTATTATATTCTCCTAGTTGCAGTAACTTAAATACCAAGATTGTTATATTTAAGTAAGTAACAACGACATAAAATAAACCCACCCACCCACCCACACACACAGAGAACAGAGCAAAATAGCACATCTTTCTCAATTATCAACCTTCTGCAGTGGTTAAAATCTCAATCATGAGCTAAATGAACAAAGTACATGTCCACCCACAATCTTTAATAAAAAAAACCACAATATATCATTTTTAGCAATTATATTCTCGTAGCTGTAGATAACTTAAATACCAAGATTGTTATATTTGAATAAATAAGAACAATGAGAAAAAATAAACCCACCCCAAAATTTTAGTCTTCTCCAATGGTTTAGAATTTCATTCATGAGCTATATGAACAAAGTACAAGTCCTCCCCATGATATTTAATCATAAACCATACTTGCACCTCCAAATAACAAGCATGCAAGTTAAGTGGGGAGTAGTAGTACAAAACAAATAAAAGAAGAGTGCTTTGATATTTACCTGGTGAAATTGTAACATTTTGGATATGGGTTTCAGAGGAGGCAGCAGGAGGAGGGTTGTTGAGCTTGCATGAAGGTTTTTGGAGATGGGTTTTTGTTCTAAAGCTCTGGTTTTGAGGGAGAGGTGGAGACAAAGCCAGCTGAAGTGGTATTTGAGGAGGTAGTGGAAGCAAAGCTGGGTAGTATCTCGGGTACTGGTTTTGGTTGCAGAAACCATACTGATTTGAGTACTGTAAGAGCTGGTGTTGATACTGATACTGATACTGATGCTTGTGAGGGTTGGCTCTGTCTCTAAAACTCCTTGTTTTGGTGGTGCATTTCTTATTAGCATTGGACTCTTCTGTTTCCTCCATTACTTGTTTGAGAGAAAAACAAGACTGAGGGAGAAATAGCTAATAGGAGTTTATGGCTTTATGGGCATGAGAGAGATAGCAAAAAGTTCTGATTTTGATAAGAGAGAGAGAAAAAAGTTCTGATTTTGATATCAGTAAGAACTGGGTAAGGTGTCTCAGGCTCTCAGCGGACTTGTAGTTATTGCAGAGAGAGAGAGAGAGAGAGAGAGGGACAGAGAGGGAGTTTTGGTTTTAGTTCTTGAGGTTTCTATGTGTACAGCTCTAAGAGAAAGTAGTATGATGCTTGGTATGTATATTTCAAGGGAGAAAAAAAGAGGGGACCCTGGATTTTGCTTTATAAAGAAATATAAAAGCCACTAAACAATGGTACTGTCCGTTTTGGAGTTGTGCAATCTGGATACAAAGAGTATTATGTGTTAGTGTTTAGGGCTTTAAGAACATCTTTTATGATGATCCATTTTGACTACATGTCAAGTATATAAGGGTTCAGGGCTTCCTTAGCTTTTCTTTCCTGAAAATGTTTGGTAAGTCAAATGAGGAGGGAAATAATAAATAAATAAGTAAAGGTTCTGCTGTAGAAAATTAGAATTGTGTTGATAGCGACTGGTCTTCCATCTCCTTCCTAGTGTTTTTTTATATATTTATTTTGTTACTTCTTTTATATTGTAAAGCATCATCCTCTTTATCATTTTTTATCATTGCCATTGTCTTATTCCATAATTCCTTCTAGGGTCAATTGCAGCTTCAACGTATTTTTTAACCACATTTGAATATGTAAAAGGATCAAAGTCTTCATCATCTTTTGCCATTGCCTAAACTCATAAAAGGTATTATTATTAAAAAAAAAAAAACTCTAAAAAGTATCTTTTGGGTTAAATTAAAAAATTACACTTTGACATATTTTCAATTCACTCTTTAAAATTTCATTTTTTTCCCATTATCGCTTGCTTAACTTTGATCTCTTTCCAATATAATTATCATGCTCTTAATTTGTACCATTAAGTCCAAGGAAAAAAGTTCACATCTAAACCAGTTTAGAGGAAATTTCTTCAAAGACCATTCACTTATACTTTTAGTCACATAATTCTTTTTAATGAGTTACGTGACTTACTTAAAAAATACATAAATAATCTTATAAATTATCACTTAGTGTGTTCGCCAATTATTAATACACACATTGTTGCACATACCGTACCCAAATTATTTTTTTGAATTGAAATCTTGTCTTAAAATCACGATTTGAACTGAAATCGTGACTTTAAGACACATTTTTAGTTTAAAAGCTGAATTATATGTACTTTATGTATAATAGTGTAGTGTTAACTGGAGGAGATTCCTCCAAATTGCTTTTTATTTTTATTTTTTTGAATAGCTCCAAAATTGGTTTGGACTTTAGAGAAAAAGTTTATCCTTAAAGTCCACCATATGCCAATAAAAGATCTGGGCAATTACATAGGTAATTTTCATGTAGGTTGGTAAGTGGTGGTAACATTAACACATGTCCACAAGTAGCATTCAACATTGGGAAATTCATCATGAGGTTCAAATTCCATGGATGAGAGATACTTGCAAGTTTAAGAATCGATAACGAAATCAAGCAAACATGCGTTTGCTGCTAAAATGCTTGATGTGCTGGACTGGAAAAGTATAATTATCTACGGAAGTTTTTGCAGGTTATTTTCAAACCCTACTTGATAATGGCCTAAGGAGCTAGCTAAATCACCCTATGTTATACTATTTACCCTTTGGCCTGAGGTAGAAAATGTTTAAAACAGAATGAGAATCTTCTATTCCCTCCATCTCCTTGCATCCACATAGGAGCATAGAGGCACCTTTAGTCCCAATTCCATGTCCCATAAAGATAATTATTGAATAACAACAGAAATAGCTAGCATTCTTTTTTGATTAAAAAAAAAAAAAAAAAAAAAAGGCTTTCAATTAACCATACAATAAAAAGTTTAGTTACACAACAATTTTTACAATTTTTTTTTTTCAAAAATTGTTGTGATGACTTCTTGTAATTAGTATATGATAAAAATAGGGTTAACAATGAATTCAGGCGGAAGTGAATGTTATTCCAATTACTACAAATCATGCCTACCATTATGAAAAATATTGTATCTTTAGCATTTCTCAGTCAGCAAAACTTTCCTCAAAAAGATCACAAGCCAAATTCTTTCTTGACTACTAATTATCTCTTCACAATTTGTTTAAGCCATTGCTACTTTTCAGCCTCCCTTTTGCCTCATCTTTTGTCAACATGACTAGTGGTAATGGGATGAGAAAGGGCCATTCAAGCACTTGGGAAGGTGGGTCTCTCTAATTTTTTAAGGATAAATTTGTTGGAATGTGGTTAAGGGACAATATGATTAGTGTGGAGCCTAAGGAGGATTCAACTCATCTTAAGATTTGGACCACATCATCCCCACTAATGTCCACTGCTTCTGTTTATGAGTACTTCGGCATATATTGACAAAACTTAAGATCAGCCCATAACATTTTTCTGACTTTGCATGATTTGACATGTGGTAGAATCACATTTTCTGAGTGCCTACAATTACCTGCCAAGAGGAAAAGAAAGTAACCCAACTTATTGAAATTAGGCAGTTGTTAATTAAACCTCACTGACTTAAGAGTGGAAAATCCTAGAGTTCAATCACTAGCTAACCCCAAAAGTTGTGATGATGGTCTTATCTGTTTCTTTTTCTTTTTCTTCCTTACTTTATTTTCTTCATTATGCCAAAAGAAAAGAAACATGTGCAGATGTGCTTGGTGCATTTCCCTGAAGAATACTTCTTTAGTCAGAACAGTTTCCAAGGTGAAATAACATGGTAATACATAATAACTGTTTCATGATAAAATTTAAACATACATACACGTGTAATTCCATGTTCTAGGTCTCAGGCTTTAGGGCTTTGATGTATATCCCTACTGTTTGTATGATAAAAAAGAAAACACTACTGTTTCAAAAAGATTTTACAGCAGGAAATACAAAATTGAAATGGGATACAGTTGACAGGAAGAAAAGAAATTGAAATAAATAAATAAATATTGGCCACTATTCGGTGTAGTTTATTTTCATTGGTTTATTTTGCTTAAAAAATAAGTTGAATAAAAATATTATACTTAGAAAAATGTGAGACTTTAAAAAACTGTACATTTTTTTCAAGATAAAAATAAACTAAACCAAAGAGAGTAAGAGCCTGCACTATTCAAACCTAAGTGGCTCTGCCAACACAAACGAAGAAAAAAACATGGGAAGTCCCTCTTTTTTTACTTGGTTTCGTGCCTACAACATCTGTGCTCATTATTTCAGAACCCTAGATTATGTTTAAAATATACCTTTATTTAGTGGTAAACTCTGTCAAGAAACAAAGAAACATGAGTTCAAGTATTATAATACTAGTGTTGGCTAGGTAGTTTTCCTTAGCAAGATCATGCCTTAGGTTGACTCCCTTGCCTAGCAGTGTGGACTGGACTAAAAGTACTGGAGTGGCATATGTCATTCATTTTTTACCAAAGTGAATTGCACTTGCATTGGAAAGAATGAATATTATTATTTTTCACCTCCATTCATTGTAGTTATGTCTTCAACATTCATGGAGTAAAATGTTCAATTTACAAATATTGGACTGATAAACTTTCTTGTTTGTTTCCTACTTGCTAGCAAATGGATTCCAAGATGGCATTGTACTTTCACTTAGGATGATTGGTAGGTGAGATATGTAGTGCGCAGCATGAATATCAACATAGTGGTGCTAATGATGAAGCTGCATACACATATGCCAAAAAAATAATTATCAGAGTTGTATAAGTTGAATAAGAGCTATTACATGTCTCATTTTCGGGTTTGGCGTCTAGTGGTTCTGATAATATAGTTGTTTGATTTATTTTCTTCATGATGTCTCAGATGAAAGAATTCACTTGATTCTGATGAATCAATAATATCAAGTGATTGGATAAAAATAGTTGTAACAAAATGACAAAGAAATAAACATTTAGATATTGATTGGAAAAATGAATTGAAAAGATAGAAAGAGAAGGTTTGATTAAAATTCATACATTGTAAACTTGAGAGGCCTAGTTCTACATTATAGAACATCTTAGTGATCTTATCAAAAAAAAAAAAAAACATCTTAGTCATAGATATAGTAGGCATTTCCCTGGCCACTCAAAGATTTAAAAGCATCTATCAACTGCTCCACAAGATCAAGATGTCTATTTCATGCCACATTCACAATTCTTAGCTCACAAACTCTATCTGGAATGTTTATGCTTTCCTTCTCACAACCATCAACTCTTACAACATGTTACATCATGATGTCTCAGATGCAAGAATTCACTTGATTCTGATGAATCAATAATATCAAGTGATTGGATAAAAATATTTGTAACAAAATGACAAAGAAATAAACATTTAGATATTGATTGGAAAAATGAATTGAAAAGATAGAAAGAGAAGGTTTGATTAAAATTCATACATTGTAAACTTGTGAGGCCTTGTTCTACATTATAGAATATCTTAGTGATCTTATAAAAATAAAAAAAACATCTTAGTCATAGATATAGCAGGCATTTCCCTAGCCACTCAAAGATTTAAAAGCATCTATCAACTGCTCCACAAGATCAAGATGTCTATTTCATGCCACATTCACAATTCTTAGCTCACAAACTCTATCTGGAATGTTTATGCTTTCCTTCTCACAACCATCAACTCTTACATCATGTTTCTTTGCACAAAACTAAATTCCATCAGTAATGGGAGACTGATATGCTCCATAGGCACAAATTCAAATTTGAGATTATTTATAGCACTAAAATATAAAAAATATAAATTATAAGCGTGTTGATACATCATTGATCATTACCTTTCTCTCTGTGTGATAAAAATAAGATGTAAAGAAGTTCATTCCTTAAAGGAAAATTGTGCAAATGGATTGAGAAAGTTTTGACAATCTGCACTAAAACGATGAAGAATCATATAAATTCATATTAAAGTTAATGGAGTGACTTCAGTTTTTGATTTTGGGTCACGTAAATTACGAGTGTATGGTTCAGCAGATTGAGTAGATCTAGAAATAATATTTTAGACCATATGACCTAGTATCTTGAATATTAAACTAAGATATGCTCCAATCCAGAAGATACAGACATTAATGATGGTTTAGACCAAAATAAAGACATCAATAATGATGATTTACCTTGTGAATTTTCTAAACACTAGGCCCATGCATGTATATTGCAGCACTTGAGAACTTGATAGATGTGCTTAAGAAAATGTCATTTATGCTTGAACTTGTCTCAGCATTTTTACAATAGAAAAAGGAAAAAGAAGTGGAAGTGAGTCATGGTGATAAAGTTAGTTTACATTCTGTTTGCTTATAGGCGATATAATCATGACTGCTAATGTGCCCCTCATGAATAGTTCTGACTTTGAATGTTGAATGTTGAATGTTGAAAGACTTAAGAGAGCTATTACTGGTCAACAAAAAGTGCTGACCCTTATGACTATTCATTTTGAGATGAATCATTTGTACTAAATTTTATCATTGATCACGATTATATAATGCCATATATATGTTCTTGTCAAGATCCTTGTGGCTCAATTTTCCATGAGGAGAAGCTGGCTTCAAATACCCCTCCCCCATTTATTGTAAGCCAAAAAAAAAAGCCATATGTCCCCTATGTCTTATCATCTTATAGAAGACTTTACCCCAAATAGCAACATAGTTTGACTCTTCCTTCTTCAGGCTTGGGATCAATAGTGTTGATGAGAACATAAAAAAGTATTGCAATAATATACATGCTTGGATATCACACTGAATTTACTGCTAACGTTGATTTTCTAGATATTAATCTAGCAGCTGTTGAGGCTTTATTCAAGAAGTTTCTTGCACATGGTAACATAAAATCATTGAAAATAAAAAGGCTACAGTGCCCTTGTTGCAAAGCATGTTATGTAAGAGATGCATCTGGAAGCAACTTGAGGGTATGAGACTGTGAGTGGAACCCTATAACTGCTACTAGAATGATTTAAAGAGGGAGCTAAAACAGTAGGAATTGAGATAAAGTTTGGCTCCAAAAAACATGTTTGGAACCTTGGGCTCCAACAATCAATAGAAAGATGATATTTGTCTTTATCATGTGAAATGCACATGATTCACTTAACCCAACCAACCAAGTGAGTCATGTGTATTGCACATTACGGGACACATGTTATCTTCCTATTGGCGGTTGGAGCCAAACCTTTTGTTGTGAATAATTCCTTCTAGTGGACTCTACATGTGTTTTTTCTTTATGTTAGGATAAAATAAGAAAAACAGAATCAATTTAATGTGCCATTTTATGACTTTTCACCAAAAGATGGTCCAAAGGTTACATTAGAAATTGGTGCAACATTGATTTCAAGCTTCCAATCACATCCAATGTTGCATTTTGATTTGTGAATTTAGAAGATAGGATTTAGACTAGGTTTAACTTTAAATTGCCTGAATCGTTATAAAAGTATAAATATTTCTTATTCTTAAATCCAAATGCAAAAGTATTCCATGCAATATAAAATCATAATTTGATATAATTAGATTATTGAATCTTTTTTTATGCACAAAGCAAATTAAGCAATCCAACCTAAAATTCTACAAACTTTTAAAAGATTAATGTATATTAGAGGATCATTCTGTCTGCTATAGGGCAGATAGGAGGAAGATTGAGAGTGCTCCAAAGACATGGTTCACCACCTGTTTATGTTAATGCTTGTGAGATGCCAATCTGTTCTTTTACCACCTCCCAAAAAATATCTTCTCTATGCTTTCTATCTTCATCAGAATTACAGTTACTTCCAAGGTTAGATAATTGTTCAGACCTTTCTGGTCCATTTGCCACCTCTGATTGCTTCAGCCTTAAGCACTCTGGAATCCCATTGAAAGCATAAAGAGAAGCTGAGAACTTTCTTTCATATTTCATCCTCTTCATAGTTTCTCCAAGCAATGAAGGCTCATTTCCATAAGTTTCTTGCTCCACTGGCTCCACCATTTCCTCTGCTATCTCACAAGGTGAACAATAACATGTAGATACCACTGCATCCAGAAACTGAAAATCTATATGCTCCATATCACAACCTTCTTTTTCTCCTGCTTCTTCCTTCCCTCCACCTTGACTCTTTCCATCATCTACATCATCCATATCCAATGCTCTTGCCCAACCCTCTTCCAATCGAACAGAACTTGATTCAAGACTTTCTGTGAAGTTATCACTATTAGTTACACCAACACTAGTACTATTAGTAAGAGTATCACTATTTTCATAAGTGGTGCATATCTTCTGGCAGATTGAAGAAACTATCAAAGTGGTAATCTTTTACTTCAGTTTCTGGTTCTTGTAGGCTAATAGGCAAAGAGGTCGCCACCATTGAGGCAGAGGCAATGTGCCTTGCTTGTAGCCTAAGCAACAGAAGATTGGTGATCTTTGAGGGAAGAGCTGGCCTTAAATGAGTTGGAGAGCAAGGATAAAAATTTGTGTGAGTATTGGCTCCACGAAGCAAGCAAGCCGCTTCATCATAAGCTCTTGCAGCCTCCTCAGCAGTGTCATAAGTTCCCAGCCATACTCTTATCTTCTGTATTGTATCTTTTATCTCAGCCACCCATCTTCCCGAAGGCCTCTGGCGCACCCCAATGTATCGTTTTCTATTCCTCCTAGCTCCACCTGGTGCTGCTAAGGTAGCAGACTGTTCCATCATCTGGTCTGAAACCATGTTTCTATCACTCTTTGCTTACTATAATCACACTCACTTCCCCTTAAGGTTGTACGCTATGCACAAAATTCCAACTTATGCAGGGTCTGGGAGAGATGATTGATAGACAGTTACTCTGATTTTTTTTCTCACTCACTTCTCTTTCTCTTTCTCACAATATGCTTTCTTTTCTACAATTCATTCTCTTTTTGTTTCTTTTGCGTGACTGTTTAAGTTGGTGAGCCTCATTACAAGACACAGCTCTTATGCTATGTTTGATATATATATATATATATATATAAGAGTGAAAGATATAAAATATGCTATTGAATAAGAAGAGGTTTGAGAGGGCCTCTCCTCCTTGTAGCTACCTCTTTGTTCTTAGTTTAATTCGGCTTTCTTGTCAAGAACCATATGAAGATTCTCCTTTACATGCTAGAGAAAAAAAAATCAAGGAAGTACAATCCAAGCATTTCTTTGACCTAGTCATACTGCAATCTCTAGAAGTCTGAGGAAAATCATTAACTTCTCTAGAGGTTCAAGGGAATTATACTGTATTCCCATTTTTTTGAATTAAAAACACTAATATTAACAATCTTCTTAAAATTTGTCAAAGTAAGCCAAAATTTGGATCCACAATGTTAGAGATATTACATCATAAAATGGCCAAACTTATTGTAAGCTCATGTACATATAGAACATGCAAACTAATATTTGGTATAGTATAAGGTAATCATATATAGGGCTATTTAGTATGTATAAACGCTATATTAGGTTCATTATAATACACAAGTCATATAGAAAAATGTACTGTAGTTGTCAAAGGCTTTCACCTATGGCCATACCTTTAAAATCTTACTTTCACTTCTCTTTTCTCTCTCTTCAGTCACTTAACAACTATAATAGAGTTTTCACTCGTACCATTAAAGAAAATCTCACGCCTATTGCTAATCTTGACCATAGATACGACATCAATTGCCTTCATTGGCTAACATCTTTTTATTTTTTTGCTACCAAAAAAAAAAAAAAAACTTTTTTTGAATTAGGCCCAGTTTCTCCAAAATCCTTGATTAGAGGCTATCGATGCCATCACTGATGGTAGTTTCATACAAAATAGGTTTTATTGATAAATGCCCTAAAGACACATGTTAAAGAGTAATTTATATTTATACAGTATATATAATAATGGAAGCATGGCATTAAATTTTGCAAAGCTTTGCACCACATCATTAGTGATGTCACTCATTTTTTCCTAATAACAAATTTTCCTCCCTGCTTTTTTTTGGTAATATCAAACATAAAATGCAATATATAATAATGGAGGTTTGGAAATTAATTTTGGTTTCTTCGCTTTTCTTCTGGCTACATTTCTCCCTTCCTTAACTCTGTTTTCCCTATAATTATTCACCTTATCATTACTCTTCATCTCCCTTTTTTTTTTTTTTACCTCTTCTTTGCCCCATCTTTTTTTTTTATAAATTTTCTATTACTTCCTTTACACCTCTCTCTCATTCATTCCATGTTCTTCCTACAAAAAAAAAAAAAGAAAGGTGATTACTCACTCCCTCTCTCTCTTTATCCATTTTTTTGTGGATTTATTATTGTTTTTGACACCTTTAAGTTGAATTTTTTCAGTCTTGTAGTTTTGCTTTGAATTGGTACTTTTTTTTTTTTTTTGAATCTTTTGATTCCCATCATGGTCCCTTTCCCTTATGAATTTGGTTTAAAGTTAGTTTAGGTTAATATATATACACACACACAAATCAAGTTTGGGCTAATATTTAGATTTTTTTTTTTTTTTTTTTGACTGAAGTGATAGAAATATTTATTTGTTTTGGAAGTGAGATTTTGAGTGTAACATTTACTCTCTCTTTTATATGGTTTTATGTGTAAATCATTAATTGTGTAACATATGATCTCATATGGTTTTTGAGTGTTACACAAAACTCCACTATGATATTGCAATTCACTATTTAATTTAATTGATGTTTGACAATTTATATATATAAAATAATACCACAAGAGGTTAAGTATTACACACAACTTGGTTATATGAATCCATGTTTTATAAAGAAACTTTAGGCGCGTTTTGTCACTTTGTGTACTTTTTCCAATAATAAATAGGAAAAGTTGATGAACTATTTTAAGGAAAATTTTATAATAATAAAAAATAATAATAATGTCTTGAAAATTTTTTCAATTTTTCATAAAAGTGCTATAAAAACTTTCCTAAAATTGTTTATTAATAATTGCCCTAAACGCATCTGTTAACATAACCCTATTAAATATTCAATTATGAGCTACCATTCATACTTTTCAAATAGAAAAATGCATTTATCAATACTCATTGGTTTGTGTACACAAATTTATCATGGTTGAATTTTTTTTTTCTTAATATTTGTGCATAGTCCACAATAATTTTTTTTTCTATTATTTAATGTAGTATTAAATTCGCCTTCCCTAAGTCCTTAGCACATTGGTTAATAAAAGCCTTAATTCATTAGTTTACCTACAGAAATTCTTATTCTTTAAAGAATATAAAAATATATCATTTAATGAAGTATTATAATTCATTTTGATTGCAAATTTAATTACAGCGATGTTTAAATCTCAACTTGTAGTGTGGTTCCTTTTAACACATAAGTTAGAAACATTGAAGGGATCAATATTGTGAAAGAGACATGTTGGACCTAGTGGTTGTGCAATAGAGAGAAGCACTTTTTTTTGAGTATTTGATCAACTTTGTTACTAACAACAGAGGCAAGATTTGCTGCACAGGAAAAAGCCAAAAACTTCAACTTCCCACAGATTAAAAAAGTGTGGAAAAGTAGAAAAATCAATAAACTTAGCCGAAGCCCACGGAATCTCATCTCAATTGTTCGCACCAATGTAAAAAAAGTGATTTGGGGTTTCAAAAACCACTTTAGTAAGGATGTCAAATTGGTGCTTTAACAAAAGAATATACTTTGTTAAACAAATAGCCGAATAGACACTTTTTTTGGAATGATAAAACTTAGATACAGTTTTTAAGATACTATTCTTTAGATTCTCTAGTTAGATTCAAGTGTAAATCGTGTGGTTGAATAAGTAGTGAAATCTTATATTGGATATAAATGACAAGAATAAGTAGCCTAAACTCATATTAATCGCTCAATTAGATTAACCTTAAGATGTTATCTCCCGAACATAAATGAAGCTATTTGAAAAATAAGAGTTAATATAAATTGTTTGATGTGAATGTGATAACACAAGATGATTTGAGCTTACAAATGCACTTGCTATGTTATGGATTTGAAATAACATTTTACATTCAATCATTTCAAATCTAGATATTAACAAATTCAAATTCATCCAAAAATTTCACTAGTAGAAAAAGAAAATAAAAGACATTGTCCTCTCATACTTTAATTAAGTCACTTAAACTAAAAGTTGAAACCCAAAGTCCAATCCGAGCATGTAATTTTAGTTTACACCTCTTATCAATCACATCATTCCACAAAAACTTATTGATGTCTTGGTAAAGTTAGCTCAACTGGTAAAGTCTTAATAATTGAATAAGAAATCTGAGGTTCAATTCCTGCCTATATAAAAAACTGATTGGTGTCTTGGGCTGATAATAAAAAGCTATTGTAGGGACTCAATTTGTAATGGACCCTAAACAATAAAATTTGTAGAGGGTGGGTAGAAGGGCTAGGCACCAACAAAGCAAGTAATGGGTGATATGAAATTCATAGGAATAATAGCAAAAGAATTTGACTAAGTGTTTTTGGGGATAATCACCATAACCTTGGTTAAATGTTTATGAGGATCTTTATAACGATGTTGGTTAAGTATTTGTGAAGATCTTTGTGATGATTTTGGTTAAGTATTTGTGAGGCATGCTCGTCCTCGGCATGGTCCGAGGACCTTTTTTCTTAAACCTGACAAACACAAGGGTTGTTCTTCAATGCCCTCCAAGATCCTTCTTCCCCTTTTGGGGGTTCTATCTGTTATATATTATCGTTTGGTTAATCCTCCGCCGTCCACTTGTCGGTTATCCGAACTCTGTGTCTAAGCGTTTGTCCCATCATCTGCCTTTGCAGGCTTTTTGTTAATTCCCAGCCGCCTTTGTAGGCCTTCTATTAGTTGAAGTGACCAAGGCATCTGGGTTTGCTGGTCACTTCACCATTAAAGCGGCCAGAGTGTTAATTGCGTACATTTGATGGGTGGATGTCAGCTCCCTTTCTTTAAGGTTGGCCTGCCGAGGACGTGACCATTCTCGGCGTAGGCCCTTAATGACTTGGGCCTTTCCCACTCATCCTTGGATTTTATATTCTCCTCGGCATGGGCCTTGGGCCCGATATGGAGTGGGCCATGGTAGTCGAATCTTAAGGCCTCACAGCTATTATTAGAAGCGAAAGTCATAAATTGAAACTTTCTCAAAAAAAAAAAAAAAAAAAAATCATTCCACAAAATATAAGAAGGGTTAATTACATTTTAAACCTTATATTTTAAGGGTGTTTTCAAACTAAGCCCTATAGTTTCTAATTTGATAGGATTCATAATTGTGCTAATAAAGAATAATTAGGATTCACACACATATCTATTTAGATTAGGCTAGAGTAGAATTTCTATCTTGTATTAAAAAAAAAAAGAAAAAGGAATGATTACAAACCCAAGTCTTTATTGGACGAAAATATATATTATGAGCTAACTAAACTTATAAATCTTAGTCATTTTTACAAATCAAGACAAATAAGTGTTTTTCTTTGTTAGGTACGATTAAAACTCAAATTTTTATTGGACAACAAGATATATCATGAGCTAACCGAACTTATAAATCTTATAATTTCAAAAGTCTAGATCGTTCTTATGAATTACTCGATTTTATAATTTGGGTAATTTAAAATTGAATCAAATCAAAGACACAACAAAAATTAAAAGGGGAATGATTCGGCAAGGCATAACACAAAAGAAGAGACAGAAGCTGGCCCTGAATGCTGAAAATATTCCAAACTTGCGATTTTTGTGGTGTTTGTTTTTAAACTTTGAAATCACCACCACCTCACCCATGATTAATGCGTAAACAGACTTAAAATTCTGCTAATAATTTAAGATCAGCAGATGGGGAGCCATCAGATCTTGGCGATAAAGAAGGTACTATGTATCGGTGTGTAGTACTATTTACTGCCCATTCTCACATCACTTGCTCCAATCAAACCTTCCATTACGGCTACCACGATTCTCTCTCATTGTTCCCACCAATGCAACAACATCAAATATAAAAACATCAGATAATTATTGTTGCACACACTAAGTTATGCACCGGCATATATACAAAACTGAAATCGTGTTTAACTGTGTGTCTCGTATAGAACGTGTAACTATCACTACTCATAAAACAACATGATAATAGCATTACCATTCATGGGCGAGGATCAAGTTACACAAAAATGTAATTCTAAGTAAAATTACATCACCTATTAACTTTTTATTTGATTAAAATTTTAAAAATTTTACAGTTCGATTATATATATATATATATATATTTTATGTTTTTAACAGATATGACAAGTTTCATATCTATTAAGATGCTTTTTAGTATTTTACTATTTCATCTAAAAACACATAAAATATTTTACTATTCTATTGAAATTGATTAAAATGTATTTGGTAATTATCACATAAGATCAAGTTTTTTCCAAAACTATAAATTATGGTATATAAATAATATAAATATGATCAATTCATTTTAAATTTTGTGTATATAAAGTTTTAATCATTCTAATAATTTTAAATTTTTAGAACTTTTGGTAATAAAAATTCGCTTAAAATGAATTATGCTTATAATTTCAATGTACTTATAGTGCGTCATATGATAGAAGTACGCGTAAAACATTTAGTATTATATTATTCCATTATAATATGCGATATTTTCTTCCCCATACAGATGGAGTGGTGAATGTTAAACATTGATAAACACCAATCAGGATTTTGCAGTCAGCTGAAACTAGGCCAAAAAATATATAAATCAGAAAATATTCTAATTGGTCAATGTTAAGATTTAAACATCAGTTCCTGGTATACTGATTAGCTGATATTGATCCCCTCATTAAAAAAAATTTAAATAAATAAATAAATATATAAATAAATGAAGGATGATAAAATAGGGTTGATTTTGTACACTGCACACATAGATGATTACTCACTTAATTTTACATGCCAATATTCATATACAAGATATGCATATGCATACAAGAATAAAGCACACCCATGCACAAAAAAGTGTCCTTTTTTCCTGGACAATTCTTATTGGTCAATCAAAAAGAATTAACTATCAAGCCTCCTTTCAATTCTCCCAGTTCACATCATTATGGTAGTAGACAAAAGACCACCACCATTACCAGTCACCTTAATATGGTACAAGATGAGCATAACTCAGCTCAAACTTCAGCAGAAGATATCAGGGGACTGTGAAGACTGTCAATGTTTGTGGAGAACTGAATTGGCATCAATGCTGGATCCTGATAGGCAGTGACCAACTTATCAAAAAATTCATCCATTGTAGCATCATTCTGGTCTTCCCTATCCTTCTTTATCAAACTCTGTAAGTACAAAAACCAATCTCAACGTCAAGGTGAGCTGTGATAAAAAAAAATTCTAGAGAGAGTAATGGGGTTGGGGGAAGAAACAGAAAAACTTGGTCCTTTGGCATATGGTGTGACATTATTGTGACTTGTAAACATACCTCAGCAGAGTATGCGACGAAGATGGGTAGGAAGCGCTTCCGACAATACTCATTAAAGAGAAGTGTAAGTATTGGAAGAGGGAAAATTAATGTTGTAGCTAGAGAGACCTTCTTCAGCGTGAAGATTCCCACAGCAATACAATGCATGAGTACCAGAGAAAATATCATTGAATTGTGCACAATAGGCCAAAACTTCCCTGCAGTTTCAAACTTTGGTTCATATACATTTATGAACTGCACCAAAAATTTGTAGAGCATTAGCACAAGCTACTTTGAACTTGGTCCAAAAATCTCTTTAGAACTTATAAATAAATAAATAAAAATCTTTTGAAATTGAGCAACATGGAAAACAAAATGACATGCTCCCTTTATTTTCTTCAAAAATAGGAATTCCGAAGCACCATTGAAACAGGAAATCTTTCTAGTAACATTCTTACGATCGTTACTACTTTTCCAACATCTGTGGCAATGTGCGATGACTAAAAGTTGTTGATAATTTTTAAACAAGAGATTTACAATGATATTATTTTAGGAGCATGCACTGTTGACCAAAGTTCTATCCATCCAAATTAAAATTATTCCAACATTTCATTACTGAATAAGTATGGAATGAAATTGATTTTTTCCAATTAGGGATTTTGACAGTAAAGACTAAAGAGAACCTGCCTAGTATTGCCTAAGGATGAAAATAATTTTTTAAAAAATCAAATGTAAATTATTTATTTGATATACAATTTCACCATGTCTAAGGAGCCCAGCTCAATATGATAAACTTAAAACGTAAATATAATGAAGTAGAGGGGAAAAAAAATGAGGGAGAGCCAACTAACCTGGTTACGGTAGATGATGTACGCAAGACAGAAGTACACTAAGAGGAAGGGTAGAATGAGTGGAGCCAGAAAAAAATATGTGATCCCAAGAAGTCCAAAGAAAAGAAGTCTTGGAATGTCCCTGTGGAAAGGAATAGTAGGAACTACAAGTTCATCATCGGTATTGCTTTTACAAGGTCTTGTTA
Source organism: Quercus glauca (assembly GCA_023736055.1). NCBI lineage: Eukaryota > Viridiplantae > Streptophyta > Magnoliopsida > Fagales > Fagaceae > Quercus > Quercus glauca. Next base: position 11,180 of record CM043317.1, on the reverse strand, counting down.
TTAGACTGCCAATAAGAGGGATTAGGCGAAAGAGTTCCGAAGAAGTGCTTGTCCATCCAGATGTGACAACATAAGCAATGAAAAATGATGCCTACAGTCAAAAAAATATAAACATAAAACTTAATGGTATCATACAATTATACAAAACATATAGTCATATACAATGATGCACTTTGTATTCGTTTTGTACCACTGTAAACTACACTGTTAAGTTCATTTATTTTGAACTTTCTCATCAGACAATTATGATGATAGCATTTCATTTTCTGCAAATCTGCAGAGGTACTTGTTAGGAACCCCAAATTATACCATATGCCTTGTAATTTCCTAATAGTTGTTGTATTCACTTTAGTTAGTTAGGAATTGAGCACTTTAGCTCATTTAACACATGGCTTAATTCTTAGAGCACATGTTGAATTAACTAGCCAATTAACTTAAGCCATGTGGGCCAATGAGATTAGAGCTAGTCTCCTATAAATACATGATTGTTATTTCAACATTAGATATTGAATAATAAACCCGAACCTAGTTGTTCCATTTCATCTCTCTCTTAATATTTCTCTATGGAGGGCGACTACCTCCAATTAAGAAGATTTCCCTGCGATTTCCATCAATTCCCCTAAAATTCCTACCCATCCCCATTAGGAACCACTAGGTTCTTAACAGTACTAAGTAGTGACTTTTCCTAATGACAACCTCCAAGTTGTGACAATTTTATGCAAAGACTATCTTAGAATTGAGAAAAGTATAATGCACTGGGAAGCAGATATCACGGGAACCAATACAAAGAACAATTGCTAAGATAGAATTTGATTTTAAAGGCAACACGTTTTAATATGAATTTCAGAAGCATATCTGCTTCCTGGAGTGCTGAAGCTTGGGGGAAGTTCTTTTTTGGTAGAGACTGTTCAGTTCATAGTTGTCAGATTGATCACTTCAAATCGCTGAATTTAATAAACTGACTATACGAAAACCAATTCAATCTCATAGACTGAATAAAAAAATGGATCTGATCATGAGCCCAATATCCATTAGTATTTAAAAATCTGTTTCTGGTATTTGGGGGGTGGGGGACTGACAAATCCTCCTTTCTGTTTTAGGTTCTAATTTTCTCCAATTTCTTCCTAGAAAGGCTCTAAATTATTCAGTATTCAAATGCATGTTTTTATCAAACCCTTTATCATATTTAACTCATTCAACCATCCTGAGATAAATCAGGAACTTGGAGCTATTCCTAAGGCCATATGTATCCTCTCTCTCTTTCTTTTTTTATGTTAAGGCCAGATATATCCTTTCAACCATTTACTTAAGTGAAAACCTTCTCAATTAGATAATCCCTGATCTGGCACCAAATGGTCTGTTAAATCCTTAGTAATTGTGTCACCTCTCATCACCACCTAGATGATTATCAAGATTTTTCTAACATCATTGTATCTGCAAAGAAAAGAAATAACTGAAACACATTTTCACTGGCCTACATAATCCCTGAAAACATTTTCTTGATCTATATAAATATTTAAAGTCCATTATGCTCCAAACCTTCATCTGAAACTCTCTATTCCACCCCCTGCTCCACATATTTTAAATACAATGCTATAACTCACTACTTCATTCGGGAAAGAATTAAAACTATATTAGACACACACACACACTATAAGTATCTATCAAAATGGGCATAGGGGACAAAAACTTGGCAAGATTCAAAATGTAGGGAAGTCAGATTACCCATAAAGTAACCAGAGTTGTAAAATGTTACCACTATCCTTTCTTTTTCTCTTTCTTTGATAAGTATCTCTCTTTTCTTTTCTTGACAAATTAAGAAATTTTATTAGAATAGAAACGAATTCAGCAAATAGCATGTAATTTCTACATCCTACAAAGTGATCACATTTGAAATTTTAAAAAAGCAATAATATCCAAGAAAGAACCACAACAGATTATTGCCTAAAGCATGCAGCCAGTTTTATCATTATCCCTTCATATATTAGCCAAAAAGGCATAGCCAGATGGGTGGAAATATATTAAGAACTATCTGTCAAACAAAAAGTCCATAAATAGAAAAATAACATTCTTCTGTAAGTTTCACTTTCTGGAATTATTATATAACACTAAGGTAGAATTTTCAAAGGTGGAAAATTAGTCTCACCTGTGCTGGGACCGCAACAGCTAGCCTTGCAGGAATATTCTTGGGATCAAGGATGAGGGAAAGCTGATATAAAACTGATCCAGAAAATACCGTTGCAAAGAAAATGTTCCATATTGTAAACCAAAGTACTTTGTTACATGCACTCTTTTCTATATCACTATGAGAAACATATCCTTGAATAGATGAAAGCAACTCCATTATAGGAGGCACCATTTTCAGAAACAACTGAAGAATAAGACTGGGAAGGTATCCTGTAACTACTTCACTAACAAATGTTCTGCCCAAAAAAATCATAAAATTAGTACACTGTCACCAATAGATTAAATAAAACAGGCATTAGATTTTCTCATGAAAACATTATAATAAAAACAAATTAGATTCCTCTTGATTTTTAAGCTGCATATGGGCAATTAATAATATCACCAAATCACCCCAAATATTCAATAAAATATCAGTCAAAACCACTGCGGTTTTCATCCCCCATGCCCAATGGTCATTTATTTTGCATGACAAAGATTATGCAATATGATAAGTTGATATATCATTAAATGATAACTAAAACTTAAGACTTGAAACTCTCTTGCTCTTCAATCTTACCAATCTCATAGCAAGCTAAATAAGTGCAATCTCCTCCTTTAAACAACACATTAGAGATAATAAAATGAAGTTAAGCCTCTCAAGGACAGATATACAAGGGGGCACCATTTCAATGTTTGTGTACCTGCGCCCCCCAGAACTAATTACACCGACAAAAAATTTCTCCCATCCCCTTGAAATTTGCTGTATCAAGACTGCTTCAGTTTGACATAAGATGCTACAGACACCTAAACAAAGTCCCTTTACAGGATGTATAATTTATATAACGAAGAAGCTTTACTCAAATTTTCATCAAAGGTGCCTTCTCTCACTGTTGTAGGGTTAAGCAGAACCAATAAAGAAGTGTGCATTAAATTTTAGAAAGTGGAATGTAGACCATGCAGTTCAGTAAAGAGCCTTCACTTATCAAAATAATATACCCAGCCACTCTCTTTAGTGATTCTGAACTCATATTTAATCTGAATGAAAATATTTATTATTTAAAAAGTACACAGACTGGGAACTCTGAGTAGATATCCTTAATTAATAAGAGGAAGCATTACATGGGAGAAGTACAATCATACGCCTATGAGGAAGAGTCCTGTAGAATTAAGAAAGTCATTTACTAATTACATAGAAAGTCCAGCCAACTGTCAAGCTGTCTCTTTACAGCAATAGGGCTTAGATAGGGCCTTCATTGTTGTTTTGACTACTTTAGTGAACATAAGATCAAGGGGGAATCAAGTAACCAAGTTCCTTTCAGTCAATGGCAAAAGCCAGTAAGCCACGTACAACTAAAGCTAAAATGTACTAAAAAAACCGGATTCTTAATTGTGTGGTGGCAACGCCATAGATATGCAAAATTCAACTATTTTAGACGTCTAAATATCCATTTATGGACTTCAATCTAGTTATTACAATTCAATAAGGGGAAGAATCATTCTGAACCATTGTTAGCACAAGTATGCATCATGATACCAAATTCTCTGTTTAGTAAAACTGCATTAGCACCTGGATACTCTTTTGACCAAAGAGTGTTTATGCTTTTAGTGGCAATTGCCAACCTTTTAAATTTCATGATTAGTTTAAATGGTGAAGATTCCATTTTAACTGTATAATCACATAATCAGAATAGTAGTGATGAATACTTCAGACATATTCCAGTATCATCTTGAAAACTCTAAATGCTCCAAAATATCTTTTTACTGTGCATATTTATGTTTTCTATAAACCATTTGTTAGCTTGTAATACTCATTTTAAATTGCAATTTTTGAGGATGTGAAACTTTGGTTAAAGAGATAGGGAGAGTTAGTTTAACAAAAACAACAATATAACAATTCTGATGATTACTTACATGGTAAGAATGCTCTCCAGGAAAGGCAACCAAACTTCCAACTGACTCAGGTTAGTAAGACCTTGCACAAATACAACAGGAAGAAGGAATAAGATTGTAAGGAGAATACATGCAACTATAACCACCAGCTTAGAAATCCATCTCCGAAAGAATGTTGAAGTAAAGAAAGGCCAGTAAACATCACGAGGTTCAGGAGCTTGCTCTGTGACCCACTGTGTGGGATTTATTGATTGTTGCAAGTGAAAAGCAGTGGCAGCACCATAACGGGTCTTGAAAGACACAAAGGCAGCTGGAATTTCCTTTTACATTCAAGAAAAAATATATATTAATAGGATGAACCAGGTACCACAATAATATCAAAAAGTCAACCAAGCATTATGAATACATCACACTCATTAATTACAAAGGTAGCTTACTGTAAAACAAGAATGTTATACCATTTCATGATCATGAAAAATACTTTCAGCAAGATAGCTAAAAACTAAACAAATTATTGTTGATGTATTTCATTGAGATGTATAATTATTAATAATGTATTTTTGATAAACCTAGCGGTCATATCAAACAAATACCAGAACATATGAATTCTTAATTATCTGAATAAGATCCAAACAAAAAATGGCACAATATAACGAAAGACAAGTTTTCTTCAAGAAAACAAAATAATAGTTTTAGCACATACGTCTCCTGCCAATGAAAGCTCTGATTGCTCCAATCTCACATTCTCCTCTATGTTCTCTAACTTTTTCTCATAATGATCCACAAGATCAACCTTGCGTCCAAATAATCCAAAACAACCCGCACGCCCATACTTGTGTTCAGTGGAATTTCCTTGCAAGTGAACAATCGTTTTGTATAACTTCTTTGCGTCATTCTCAGGGAAAAAGATGAAACATTGTTAGCAACAAGGCGTGCAAATTACGAAATAGCACCCACATTTTCAATTCAATAGTTAAAATATTTGTGTTTTATTCACTATACAATTTACCACTAAAAATAATTTTTAAAAAATGTTAAATTTACGTAAAACCTACATTGAATCACCCAGAAATAAAGGCACAATTTTTCATACACATTCAACCGTTTTCTTTGTAAGAACACCCAGCTATTTATTTAATAAAGCTACTGAAGTGTTACTGTTCATGCTTGTATCGCTATTGTTCTTTAGGATATTTATGTCTATACATTTACTTTTTATTCAAGACAATGTGTATTGTTAGGACTAAATTAATTAACAGTTATGATCTGATGTCTTTTTCCTCTGACAATAGGGGTTATGAAAACTTCATATTGGACTAGTGACTTCTTTATTATGAAATTGATTTTTTCTTGTTACTTATTTTCAAGGCTCTAGAATTTTACTTTTTTTTAGCACACTTGGGAGGTTGTCCCTTCATTTCCACTAAGAAACATAGGATTCAAAAAGATCAAAGTACGCATATGTTAGATCGCTTCCTCCCCCTGGCATTTCCTACGGAGGAATCCGGGGGTTCAAATTCCCCCTTCCCAAGTATTGAATTATAAAAAATATATATATTGGCTAATTCCATGTGACAAACATAGTGTTTAAGGGTTGTAATTTATGGAATTAAAGTCTGGTTAAAAGTCTGTCAAGAGCTGCTGTTGAAAACTAAAGAGAATTTTCGATCAAGCAAAACCAAGGCTAGCTCGAGTTAAACATTAAAAGCTCAATCAAGCGAAATCATCAAGCCTGCAATTCAAAATTCTGTTAGAAAACAAATTTGTGTCTATCCTAAACCATACTATATAAGGCACATTAAGCAAAAAACATTTGGAAAGAGAGAGAGCAGCCACACAATATAGATTTTGAAGTGTTTCCCCATGAGCCTAAACAGAGAAACTCATCCTTCTGCTTTGATCCAAAAGCAAGAAAAACAAGTTGTGTGTGTTCCTATACGCCTTAAACCTTAAAACTTTCTTTGAAACCATAAATATTATTTTCAGTGAGTTTACTACGGAAAATCTTTGAGCAGTTCCTAGGAGTTCTAGAGGTTCTAGTTTGTGCGGATGAGGTTATTTGAGAGGATCTCTATAGAAGGATTCCAAAGGTTCTAGGAGTGCTGCGGTAGGAAGGAAAGCTGGGGTTTGCAAAGGTTACAAAGAGAGTTTTAGAGAGCAAATGTTTTGTAAGTATAGGCCATTCTAACTATTCCTTTATAGTGAATTTTCTAATGGGATTGGGTCCTGGAGTGGTTTTCCATTGAAGATGTTCTTCAATGGTTTTCCAATTTATTACCAAATCTATATTGTTAACTGCTTTAGATTTGGTATACTAAAACTGTGGTTGAATCCTTGTGCTGGACTTTCTTGGAATAACTTGGAACTTATTGAATAAATTTGATTAATTCATGCTGAATAAGCAGTAGAGGGTCTACATAAGATTTTTTTCAGCATACATTATACTGTTCTCCCTACTGCACCATCCCTGAACATCTCCTGACTTCACAATCAATTTAATATTTCATCTTGAACTACTGTCGAGAGACATAACAAGTATATACTAGTAATAATGCTCAACCATGTGTCCATATACTACTTCCTCAATCACAAAGTCAGTCTTCAGAAATACATAACAAAAATAGGAGAAAAATTGCAAGCACTCAAAAATACAAAACATATATAGAAAAACAATTGGACCATCAATCACAAGTTCCATTTGACACAGATGTCATCATTGAGATAATCAAGCACAAGACTCAGAATTTCCTAACAATTAATTGGATTTTTCAGAAAGAAGAATTTCATTTTGAGGAGAGGCAAAACCGAAAACATACCCACACTGCAAGGATAATAAACATCAGACTAAATGCTTACAATGAGACCTCGAAGTTTGTTTGTTTGACGAACAACCGTATGTGACAAATATGTTGAAGGGTGATACTCCGTAAAGAAGGACTCAATACTGTCACTGATGCTGCTCCCAACAGAAACAGGGATACTACGAACTACAACGGTGAACTGATGCGGCTGAGGTTTGGATGAATAAAAATAAGCAATCCTTTTTGAAGAGATATATTTATATTCCTGCAGAATCAAAAGTTAATCAGCAAACAGATCAAGTTTTGGCTCTCATATGACTATTGTAACCATAGTTTTATTCATTTACACATTTTAGCATTTTGTCTTGCTTTGCTAAGAATTTTCATGTTTTAACTAGTAAGTTAGAAATATATTCAGATGCACAGTCAATATTTTCCTCTCCAAGAAACCACCACGTGGTGAGTGAAGATCTCCTCCAAGATATAAAACTAAGGAAATGACTTAGGTACAATTCCTTAGGTTCTCCAATTGAATTCATTGCACGGTTGTATTGACCAATTCAACAAAAATAGTGTTATCTTTTCCAAGGACAATTAAATAAAACTATGGTTCCTTGGTCAATGCAACTGCATGGTTGAATTTAATTGGGGAACCTAAGGCCCCCCCCCCCCCCCCCCCCCACCCCCCCACCACCAAAAAAAAAGTGTCCCAGTCAAAAAAAGTTTTCATTTTTAATCTCATGTAAAAGCCATTTGAAATTGGAGATTTCTGTTAAAGAAGTATTGATCTCAGATAGCTAGAGCTCTTATTTAGTCATCAAGATAGAACTGCACAAAATTGACTTACATAATACAGTAGATACCAGATAAATATAGTGACAACATAGACAGCGCTGAAGTGAACCCATAAACTGCACAAAAAAAAGTGTAAGTTTTCCTTCACACTTATATACTGTGTAAGAATACAAGAAAATATTCTATATGGAATGGGGAAGTTCATCAATTACTTAGAATTCACTAAAGCGTTAAGATATAAGTGTGAAGTATGAAATGTACCCATACCGAACAGATTTCCTCAAATTTCACTGACAAAATCCTAATACTTGAAGAAGAAAAGAAGCATATCTTCAATTTCACCCAAATTGCTAGGTTACTTAATTAGCATGTAGGTTTTACTCAGGCTGGAAACTCATTTTCCATGGCAAAGCTACCTAGATTGCAAGTTAAGGTATTAATAGATGTCCTTCTCCCACTAAAATGGGACAGAGGACAGCAGTTAGATTTGGCTTAAAATGATTGAACCCTACAGCTAAATACATGAGTGCTTTCCCCACTTTATAATAAAATTTAGCACCATTATTCATTCTGATTTTCTGAAATTACTTCACGCTAAACTTTGCTTCATCTGAAAATAAAATTGAGGTAACATTTACCTTTTTGAGCCACTGCTTATATTGGAAATGGTAAATACATCCAGAGAATTATTTGAAAGATCAGAAAAGTCAACATATTCAAGCTGATCTCCTGTGCAGTTCACTGGAAGAATAACAAAGATCCCAATAATCCCAGCAACCACAAATACTTTCAAACTGCAGTATTCACAAAAAAGCATGATTGTTGAGTCAAGATCACAGTTTTTTTTTTGGGGGGGGGGGGGGGGGGAATAACCAATTAAAATGCTGAACGCCAATGTCAACAGCAAGAACCGTCAAAGATGCTTTATAATGGTAGAAATGAGAAGACCACTCCGAAAAAAATAATTTGTGTTTGTTATGAATAACCAGACATGTTTAACTGAAATGACACATCCACATTGATAAACTACTTGGAAATGGAGAATTCAATCACTTAACCGCGATTCTAACACTACCACTCACATCATGGGTGGCCCAACATGTGGAATATTTAAATGAGGGTTAAAGTGAATATAGGATTGGACTCAAAACCGCTTGCTCTAAAATCATGATAAGCTACCACGTCCCAAAAATTTAAGGTGGTAGCAAAGGGTGATTTTAATCACTTGAGACAATTGCAATTATAATATTACCCTCCACTATGTAATAGAATCTTGCTGCTGTGGATTGTGTATGTAACTCTAATTCTAAAAGGGGAAAAACCGTGAGGTGCTTGCCTAGATACCTATATTCTTGAACAATAGGTAACAATGTAATCATCTGGACAAGGATACATGCAGCTAAGTACTCATTGTATTGATTTTAAGTGTTTGTGTACTTCATTTTAGTGTCACATTCATTTGTGATGGTTAGTGGAAGTTCCTTTATGACTAAAAAATCAAATGAAAAATACAAAGACAATGGACTTAGGAAAAAGGACTCTAAGTCAATAATAGGTGCCACCCATGGCACTTTGCAAACTTCTCTCTTTCCTTTCTTTTAAGTCATTCTTTGTTACTCAACTATTCTCTCAATCTTTGGCCTTGAATTCCAGCGCCACGTTTTAGAGTATAATACACCTACAATCCAAAGAGTCTCAACTTAGAACCTTGCTTAATGCATGTTCTTCAGCAACAGCACGCTCGAATGTTTTTTGCATGTTCCTGTGCCTATAATTTATCCAGTCTTTATCCAATTATTTGCAATCCACAAAACACTATTTCTCTCCCATAAAAAGTAAACATGCAAACAAACAATATTTACATGATCAAACTGAGAAGAAAACATTGGTTTACATATAAAAGCTTTGTTTGCTGGACAACTACATTTTCTTGTGAAGGACTTAGATTACCTGAAGGTTATAATGCGCATATAAACCACAGCATCCAATCCTGATAATGACAGTAGTTCCTCTTCAGAAAGCTTCCAAGCCTTTCTCACCCAACCAGGGGAAGGTATTAGTCGTTCTAGGTTGAAACGACTTCTCCTTTTGGAAGTTCCTTCCACCAGCAAGCGTGGTACATAAACATCATAATAAAATGGTTGTTTCCTCAATATAGAGTACAATGTGAAGAATAAAACACATAGCCCAAAATTTATTCCCAGTGACGTTATAAGAGCAGACACAAGCATTTCTGCCGAGTAATCTCAAGACCTTGAATTATATGATCTACCAACGACCAAGCTGCAATCATAAAGAAAATACTTAAGGCTACCAATATAAAGTTCGCATAGAACTTAAGTCAACAGTTGTAAGAAGTATAAGAGAGTGCGAGCAACAATTTTTGTACGAGCATATAAATGAAAATTTATGAGATACAGCCAGGTGGTGCAGCTTGTTCGTTAAAATAAGCAACTGTGCCAGATGGAAATGCAGAAAAACAGAGGCACAACGGTACTTAAAATCCAAAAACCAAATATTCCTAAAAAGTTCATAATTATACATACATACATACATACATATATATAAAAAATATCCCTAAGGCGTTTATTGTCAGCCAGATGCAAGATACTTCACAAAATGACAGCTTAATTAACATTTAAACCCCTTTTTTTTTCTAATTTTTATTGGAATAAGTCATTGTATTTAACCCAAAATCTTCTCTTCTCCTTCTTCTTTAACTTTTTGGATTATCTTTATTAAGCAATCAACTCATAGCCATCAACATGGGTAGAATTACCAACATTTGCATTCCCAGGAATGATTTTGCAACAGTTTTGTAATAAAAATTCACATAAGAAATGACTCTCACTCTCAACAATCAAGGCTAAAGCTGAGATACCCAGATACTAAATTTGGATTCAGAGGCTTAAATATCATGCATGTTCAAGTTCAAGAAGCCAGAGAAGTGGATTCAAAGAGAAAGGTTTCCAAATAAAACCACCAATCAAAAACAAAAGAACACAACAATAATCATAGTATGATTCGAAAGTGGGAGAGAAATCCAAACCTCGTATCGTTTGAAGCTAAGTGAAGAGCAGCACAAGTGTAAACATGGTCAAAATGATTGAGGAAAATGTTTCCTTTGATGAAGGATTTTTTTTGTCTCCTAGTACTTCCCAGTGAAATCTAAATCGAATCTGCACCGAAATCGACTGTTAGTTGCTCTGATGTTGATTACCAAAAATGCCCCTGTCATTTGCTACGTTCTTGGGTTTTTGTGAGTAATTATTATTAACTTAAGCATAACGAAAGTTTTGGCCGATTTTGGCCGACACCACACCGATATTTTTCTTGTTGGGGGTGTGTGTTTTACTATTTTGTATTGTTAGAATGAATGATACAGAAGAATTGAAAGAAATTATTCCATATGTCTAATATATTTTTATTCAAATTCATGTGGCTTTAATTGGACGAGATAGTTTGAGTGTGTTGTGTAAATATATGTTAAATCTCATATCAGTTGTTTACTAAGTGTTTGTTTGGGAA